>CM076733.1:12113405-12387405 GCA_038501795.1 Pseudopleuronectes americanus
AGTGATATTTTAAGAGGAGTAAGCCATGGTCTGGGGTTGTTCACAGTTGTGGACACATCTGTCTGTGTTGTTCTCCTTGTTAGTCTGTTCCATGTTGTAAACATGTTTGAACGAACCATACAGACGGATTGAAGAGGCTGAGGCTGGGAGTGGAGGAGTCTTAACTGGGAATGAAATGTAAAAGTTGGCTTTGGGAATGTTCGTTAATTTGGTCAGATCAAAGTAAAGAGATACTGACCCATGTCAAAGCTCCCGTGCGAAGGTTAATCAGGTTTGGTCACTTGGTCGTGGGATCCGTCGGTGCGGACATCCTGATAAGTTGTAAATATTTTTGTGTTTTCATGGCTCCGCCTTTTTCTGTCGTCTCTGCTCGGTTTTTCTTTAAAGCAAAGACTTGTTTTGTTACTGTTGTGGAAGAGGTACACATGCATTCATAAATATATACTTTCTCCTGTATAGATGTTGATATTGAAGTGAGCTTTACCAATCCCACTCTTCCACTTGCTGAAATGAACAAGAATATATTTGCTGAGATTGATGGCTTCAGTTTAGTGGTATGAAGGAGTAAATGTGCGTGTGTGTGTGGTATAGATGTGAGGAATTGTTATAAGAATGTGATTCGATGTTGATATTTTTTCCCTCACAAAGCTAAAGCTAGCATCTGGGAATGCTTGGAATTGCAATGATAGGTCAGGCGTGAATTTTTAAGAAAAATACATATTTTTTTATTGTTGTTTAGTTTTAAAAGTAAATAGTTTGAAGTGTCTGCTGACATGAAGTTTGTGTGATGGATGGAAAAAAAGGATCCAGATATCTTAAAGTGAGTGAATTGGTATCATTTCGTTCCTTTTTTTCCTCTACATTTGTTTGCTGCTTCTCTTTTGTAATTCAGACGTCTGGATGGTCATAATGATAAATGTGTTTGCTGGATTCCACCTGACGACATAAATTAAAGACATTGATAATACTGTTGTGCCCATAATAGCCTGTCCCTGTGTCGAACACCTCGCCCCATTGGTTTGGACAATGTCTTATAATTTAAAAGCAGGTGCACCAAAGACACAATTTCGTTGTGTATGTCATTATGCTTAGTTGTTATAAATGTCATGCAGCAATACTGTAAAGCCCTTGTGCTCTGAGTTTTGTGTGATGGCCAGAAGTGGGGGTGGAGATGTTCAGAGGGACGTTGAAGTATATTTTCTATGCTTAAAGTTGTTTGAGAGTTGAGGTTGCATCATATGTCTGGTTTAAGTTATAGGCAAGTGGTTGTCTATATACAAAGTCTAAGACCGGTTCATAAACCAAAGAAGGAAAGCCATATATTAATACGAGATATGGGCGCTGCTCAGCCCGGCTGTAAGGATAACATTTCAATGATGGAGACCAGAATTGTCAATGTGTTGTTCTTCTTAAATAGTCTTGGGAGAAAATGTATCTTGCATTGTGAAAGCAGGATGCTACAAACTTCATAATTCATTTATTTGAGGGATCAGAAGTGCGACTAATGACCACATTTACATGAATCCAAATTCATGGCAACTTCTTTGCATATTTTCTGTCCTGCTCTGTGGATTCTGTGTCAGTTTGTGTCACTTGTTTGCATCCTGCTCTCGTATTAAGGACGTTTTTGTACGTCAGATGTTTTCCGAACTTGTATTCAAGGTGAAGATGGAGCTACATTTGACCTATATGCAGGAGGGGGGGGTGGTGAGATGCGTAATGGTGCTGTTAACTTAAAGTGTGTGGGTGTGTGTGAGCACAGTTTCAGCCTTAACAAATAGCTAGACCAGTAATCAAGAGGCCTTTTCCTGTCATTGCAAGCTTGTCTCGTCTCCCCCCACATTGTGTTTAATGTCAATGTAAAGTTGTTCTCAAAGGTGCTTCTGCGGTCTGTATGGTACGATTGTCATCTCTCAAGCAAGCGATGTCTGTGCGTGTGAAAGACACACCCATGTCAGTGTACATAGAGTGTAACAATGCAGGTCTAATTTATGTAAATATGTTTTAAAATATGTACAATATTTAAATAAAGAATCTAGTATTTATACTAAATTTGTTTGCGTTTTCGTGATTTTATTTCATGTTACACCAAAGATGTTTGACAGCTATAGATTTGTCTTTTTTTCCAAAGAAGATTTTATATTTAATTAGTTTCTCATGAACTGATTAACATGTACAATATTTTATTGCCATTTTGTTTGATATGATTCTCTATTGTCAGTACAGATACTGAATCAAGTCAAACAATTTACAGAGCAAATGCATATATTTATCTAAGTGTTTGAAATTAGGCTTTTTATGTTAAAATCTAAGGTTCAAGGAAATAACTAATTTGTTAAAACATAAAATAGCTAAGTACATTTACTGAAGTACTAATTGAGGTACTTCTATGAATATTTTCATGTTCTATTGCCTCATACTTTTACCGGACTACACCAACATCAAGTATCTGTAACTTGATGCTGTTCATATCTAGTTACATCAAAAATGTTCCTCTAAAACAAACACCTGTCAAACGCAGCTGTGCATGCAAGACAATAGAGCATTACGACAGGTTGAAAGAATGTGAGTCAACCGGGCAAAGGGCGATGTCCTGTTCTTTTAGATGCCATTCGGGTTCGACTTCAATCCTGCATGAGTTTGCACAGGCTTCACTCTCTCTCACAGGAGATGAGGGGCTGGCAGAATTCAATATCAAGGGAAATTCATACATTTTTATGAATTTGGTTTAAAGGGGATGCCTCCTACCTCATCCTTGTACAAATTCCCTACTGTATATCGTTTATATGTTAGAAATAAATCAAAATGAATGAATAAACCCTGTACCTGCATGTGCTGAGTTGAGCAGTAGGTGGCGCTGGAGAGTCAGGGGGTGTTTTGTTTACTGATGGCTCTCTGTGCCAACTCAGCTAAAAACCAGCTAAACACTGAGCTAACTCACATTCCCGCTGACAGCACACATTCCCTGCGTGGGTCAGCTGACACCGATGTGATGCTAGCGTGTTAGCTTTTGAGCTAGCAGGAAGAAACCCTAAAAGGGAACCGAGAGCCCGGAGCTTTGGCTCTTTAGCTTTGTCGAATACATGTAAATCCGCTTTGTGGGACAGCAGTCAGCCAGAGGAAGGAGGGGGAAGTGGAGCCATGAGAGCGACTACCTGTTTAGCGCGAGCAGGTTAGCAGCCAGGAAGCGAGTCCTTCCCAGCAGCAGCCGCAGCGAGCTAGCTAGTTAGCTAGCCGTGACAGCGGGTTGAGCTAACAGGCGGTGTGTCTTCATGGAGAGCTGCGAGCTGCTGGCTGAGATACGGGGATTAGCTCGAGGTTATGCGAACGGGCTGTGAGGTAAATGTTGGTTAAATGGCAAAGACCGAGCGGGGCAATGGGCTGGACTCCGCCACAGACAAGCTGACAGACAACGGGAAGGGCGGCGGGGCAGGAGCCGAGGTAAACGGCGGTGCCATCCAGGGGGAGGACCGGGTGGATAAGTATGGATTCACCGGGGGAGCCCAGCAGAACTCCGAGGAATCGTAAGTGGAGTTTCACACACTTTAAAGGGATCGGTTGCCACATGGCCGCAGTGTTATTCTGTCACTCAGCTGAACACAGGTAGAAGGGCTCTGGATCTCAGGCACATTCACGCACTGTCATTAAACCAGTTTGTTATTACTGGGATCAACAGATTGTCATTTCATATTCAGTGTACTCAGAGTGTGGATGAAGACTAACAGATAGATCAGTCCAGATTACAAAATGACTTAATTTAGCTGATTATCCTAATATATAGAAGGACAGGCTTAAGTTCAATAATAATCAATTAATGATCTATTTTTTTCTTATCGATAACAGAACAAAAGTCCAATCTGAACATAGATATTGGTGAAATACATCCTTGTCCCATATCAGATTGGTAATTTTTTGGGGTGTTTATCAAGTGTTTCTCATTCTCTGCCCATAAAGAAGAGTTTAAACCCACCACCTTCACTTAGGAGCAAAAATCAGCTTTAAACATAAAAAATAATAATAACAGTGTCACCTGATATTGACAGTTTTATCTTGACATGATCTTGGCCCTAAGTCACACCTTCGTCTCTTGTCACCTGGACCAGCAGGGACCCACCTTATTGCTATATGTATGAATCAAAGTCCACTTTCCGTGTCAAGGCTTCCATACGTACCAGGTATGAGCCCATACGAGAACTGTTTCCTTCTTGTTTCCTTCTTTTTCAGGAGCAGGAAGGGACCTGTTATTTGAATATAGAAAAGATAAGAAATGAGGAACAAGTTTACAAAATAATGTGTTATCTGTTTGTTTTCTTTCCTCCAATGTTAATTCATTTGGCAGCCCTCAGGCTGGAAACCACAGACCGACACCGCTGTAATGCTCTTTAAAGTCGTATCAGCTCATATTCATTGTTCCCACTTCCCTTATTCTCTTTCACTAAACATGAGGCCACATTAATCGTGGGCTTGACTCTCCATACCAATTGGTTGCTATTGTATTGAAAGGTGTGACATGCAGCCCAGGCTTGTGTTCAGCATCAGCTGAGGAAATGCCAGCTCTGATCTTCAGTTATGCTGTTGTGAAATGAGGTATTAGAGCAGAAGGTCGAAGGGAACTGAACTGAGGGAAAGCTCTCCCCTAGCTTCCTGTTTTCCTTTGTACTTCGTTGGCGATGGGCAAATGTTCCAGTGTTTTGTCTGAGGGTACGTTTCCTGTGTGGACAAGGAAGAGAAGAGCCACCGCACGCCACCCTCGGGGATTCCCCTGTCATAAGCACAGGGAGGTGACACAGGACAGTACGACTACTGTCACTCTGCATGACAACTAATTTGTTTGTCTCTGTCATAACATTTTCTTCTTTCACCACAGTGCAGAAGCAATCCCCATCGAGGTGCTGAGACAGAGGGAGGCAAAATGGCTGGATATGCTGAACAACTGGGACAAGTGGATGGCCAAAAAACACAGGAAGGTCGGCAGTGAATTTAAATTATGTCCCTTACATATAAGCACTAATGGTAAAGATTAATTTGCCTCATGTTTTATTTTTTGTAAATGTTTATTTTGTTAACTTGAACACTTTTTCTGTTTTTGTGAGAAACTGCAGCGATACAATTGTACTAACTGTCCGAATATTAGAAGCACATGTAATCTTTCATATAGTCAAGGGGAAAAACAAAGGAAAAGTTTGTGTTCCTCTCTACATTAACTGTTCATGTGTTGAATGACAGGTGAAAGAGCGCTGTCAAAAGGGGATCCCTCCATCGCTGCGTGGCCGGGCCTGGCTCTACCTCACTGGGGGGAAGGTGAAAAGGGAGCAAAACCAAGGCAGATTCCAGGTCAGTGACACATTTGAGGTCGCAGTTGTGAGCATTTTCCAAAATTGAAATAATCTATACCCATATTACATGTTAGTAAACTATACTGTTGATGCATGACATAATGTGTGATACAAGACATAACTTTACTGAGTTTCAGAGCTGCTTTTATTTTAGTGGTTTTGTCAAAGGAAGCCAGAGGGAAATCACTCAAAAGTTGAATGTAAAAAAACTCTGTATCTCCAGGAACTTGACGATCAGTCAGGAGATCCTAAATGGGTGGACATCATCGAGAGGGACCTCCATCGACAGTTTCCCTTCCACGAAATGTTTAAAGCAAGAGGAGGTCATGGGTACGCTCTTCATCGGAAGTATCATACTTCCCAACACTGTATTCATGTTAATGAATACACAGACGTTTATGATATTAATCCCTTCATGTTCGTGCATACAGGCAGCAGGACCTGCTCCGGGTTCTGAAGGCTTACACTTTGCATCGTCCTGATGAGGGTTATTGTCAGGCCCAGGCTCCCATAGCCGCTGTTCTCCTGATGCATATGCCGGCTGAGGTGAGCTCACACATTCAACCTCTCCAGATGTTTTTTTAAAATATAAAATAAAAAGTTTTGAAATGTTTCAACTAAGGGGTAAAGAGGTCACAAAAATAGTGAAAGAAAGTCATGAAATAATGTAAAATACTATTAATCATCATGATGTTTTCTTATTTGACATTAGTAAATACCTGCTCGCTTTCCTTTTCGTGTCCTAGGATGCTTTCTGGGTTCTTGTCCAGATGTGTGAAAAGTACCTTCCAGGATACTACAGTACCGGGCTGGTATGTCATGAGAGCTTGAACATGAGAATACTTGACATTACACGTTGATAGTGTTAAACATGTCAGTTGTCACCTCCATAAACATTATATATCTTTCTGTAGGAATAAATACACAATCTTGTTGCTAAATGACACAGGGCTTCTGAAGACAACATTTCTGCCACTGAATCTTTAAATCTCTCGGGCCAGTGTGTCTCTGCATGATGCGCCAACAACCTAACAACTCAAGGTGGTGACCAGGCCACAAGGACGAGATAATCACACAATCAGCTTAGGCAGAGAGAGAGAATAGTCCGTTCCCTCTCTCTCTCTCTCTCTCTCTCTCTCTCTCTCTCTCTCTCTCTCTCTCTCTCTCTCTCTCTCTCTCTCATCTCTCTCTCTCTCTCTCTCTCTCTCTCTCTCTTTCTCTCTCTCTCTCTCTCTCCTTCTCTCTCTCCTTCTCTTTCTCTTCCTTCACTGGTCGCTGTTCCATGTCGTCTCCACAGGAGGCGATCCAGCTGGACGGGGAGATCCTGTACGCTCTGCTGCGGCGGGTGTCTCCTGCGGCCCACGGTCACCTGAAGAAGCACAAGCTGGAGCCCATCCTGTGCATGACCGAGTGGTTCATGTGCGCCTTCTCTCGCACTCTGCCGTGGGCCTCGGTGCTGCGCGTCTGGGACATGTTCCTCTTTGAGGGTGAGATGACACAGCAATGTGACGATTTTGTCCTTAAATATAAGTGCAAACCCCTTCTTTAGCTGAATCTGCTGCCTCTCTCAGGAGTGAAGATCGTGTTCAAGGTGGGCCTGGTTCTGCTGAAATGCATGCTGGGATCCCAGGAGAAGCTGAAGTCCTGCCAAGGTCTCTATGAAACAATGGAGTTGCTCCGAGCCATACAGCCCCAGTACATGCAAGAAAGGTTCCTGGTGCACGAGGTACGGTTGAACCTGCTGTCTTCATCTGTTTTACACTTTATTGTTTTGACTCAGCACCTAATACACACTCAGATTTTCCTGTAGGTGCAGGAGTCTTGTTTGGACTTTGCCCTTCCGTTGTTGTGTTAGTGGTGAATAAAAAACGTTCACATAAGATCTGCTGGAAAACCCAGACATCACCTCACGTTCACATTGATTCTGTCCCTGTGTCTCAGATTATAGAGCTATCAGTGTCTGAGAAAGACATCGAGAGGGAGCACCACGCTCAGCTGCGGCGTTGGAAGGAGAGTCACGGAGATCTACACTGCAAGTCCCCTCCCAGGATGCACGGGGCCAAGGCCATCATGGCTGCCGAGCCACCGAGCCGGCAGGACCTGAGACAGAGGCCAACCATCATCGTTGAGTCTCCGCTGGCAGCCAAGGGGCAGGTCGAGGACGTAAAGAGACGAAGAAAGGCTAACAGGGAACAGCAGAAAATAACAATCCCAGAGCCAGAGGAGACTCATAATCCATATCCTCCTCCCAGTGACCCCTCACCTCTGCTCAAACACATGACCTTACAAGAGTCCAAAGAGAGTCTGAGCAGCGCAGAGCATGACACTTACCTGTAGCAGGGTAAGTTTCACACCAGTTTACATACACAAACCATTCCATATAGCCTTCACTGACTCAGCAGCTTTCAGGCATAGAGACATGACAAACCTCCATCACTAAGTGTGAGAACATTTACATTTTTACGGTCATTACACTCCAAGAAAAGTTTTGAATTTAAAGGGTATTTTGAACGGTAAAGAAATTACATTTTCAAATATGACAAAAATTGCTTAATAAAGGTTGATATTTACTTTAGTAGTACAGTCATAGCTGTATATTTTAAAACCCAGTGGCACTCAAGACAGTATGAGTACCAGGGAGCAACAGCAGGTGGCGACTATGTGCACTTTTCAACTCGTCTGTGAGGTTTATCTGAGTGGGAATATCAGCATCATATGACTGAACATGTAGGATTTCACTCAGAATCTCCCCCATTAAAAGCTACTGCTGCTATTTCCTCCTCAAAGTAAAGCTCTGATTATCTCCTGTGTGATAAATGAAGTCTGATTTAGTCTTAATCGATGAGATCTTTCCTGGAGCACTTTGCCTTTCTAGTCTTCCTCTTTGCCTACGTTAGTCGCTATGTTGCCAACACAGAAATTTGAATTCATCCGGCTTTGCCAGATGCTGTCGCTTTACACTAATTTGCAGACATAGAGTTTAAGAGCGCATCTGTTTTGCCCGGTCTGGTGACTGTTATGATGCATCTGTGAGTTTGAACACTTGAGGGTGCTGTGAGATTAGCTCTGATGCTACTGCAGCGACCAGCAGAAATCGAATGAGAAGAAGAACTGTTGAAAAGCGGAGTGACTCTCAAATGAAGGGGGAAAAAGTGTGCAGGGATATTGTATGCCACCTAGCCAAAGATTTTTATTGCATATCTTTCTAAATGTATATTTTTAAACTTTAACAGTTTATTCAATTATATTGTCGTACAGTATTTAATTTGTCAATTTGGGAGAGTTTATAGGGTTTATATTTATGTCATGAATGAGCTATGTTGAAGAACGCTAAGACAGAGCTGTTTTGTACAATCTTGTAACAGGGTTAGCAGATTTTTATACTCAGATTTATCTGTTGATATCTGATGGTGTGGGGAGATTGTTTATTTTGCTGCGGTCTGAGAATCTAAAATTTGTAATGCTCAAAAAGTTCTATATTTTCCTTTTTTTTGTTTTAGTCCTAAAACCACCAAGAAATCCAAATTTTTACACAATTTAAAGAATTTGCAACCTATATATGAAGTCTCAAGTATTTTACAAATCCTAAACTGTTGTTGACTGACAAACTCGGTTATGTGATATTCTTGCCTCAATATGATTTGTTGGATTTTTCTCTGCACTTTCATTCAAAGCCCTTTTTATGAAGACGTCACCGAGCCATAAACTTTGAATAATAACCAAATGAAGAAATGGTTTGAGAGGAAGTGGATGCATATGCACTCAGAAATTTATTTGGTGTCAAAATCTTTTGTGAGTAATGAAAAATTGTTATGTGTTGATTTCAAAAATATTTTGTTTATAAATAAAAATATATGCTACAGGTTTATTTTTGGGTGGTTTAGGAAGCACTGTTTCTCTGCCACGTTCTCTGAAGCTTTTGATATTTAGATTTAAAATGTTTATTTCTAAACACAACATACATTCTAAGAGTTTTTACTCCGCATTTTCTGCTCTGTCATGTAGATGGTGCCACTGAGCTTCATCCAGAGATATAAAACTGTTGAATTACTATGAAGGATACACAGATGTGCTTGCCATCCAAAACCTTAGATTTTCTTTGTAAGATTTTGTATGAAAGTATAACACTGATTTAGCTAGGGGCCCGTACATTTGAAATTTCTGCTGTTTTAATCAGTATATAGGACATTTTTCTGTGATCTGATATGTTTTTGTACCAAATTACATTTAAATCAATAAATGAATGAAAAGGTTTCTTGGATATTGCATATTTCCCACTTTTACAGCCGGTTTCCTCTCTTTTCCCCCGCATCTTCTGTGAAACAAAGCAAACCAGACAAGAGATGAAGTGCCACACAGACTGCGCTGAACTAGCAGGATTTCAATACACCCTGTGTTGTCATTCAGCGCCCTCGCACCCGCCCTCACGCACCCACACTGCAGCACACTTCCTCGGACACCTGTTTCTCCGGCTCTTTCAGCTCTTTGAGGAATTTGCATCTCAAATAGGTTGAATTCCCACAGCGTCTCACCCAGCCATTTGCCTTTGGTGACTGAATGGAGTGCATACAGGCCTCCTTCTTCCTCGACAAGGTTCAGCTGCAGTCCAAGAACATGACAGCCAAGAATGCGCTCCCTTATATTTTAATTTACCCAAGTAGAGAAACCCCCAACACCGTTTAATTTGATTTAAGATGGATATGTTTGGATATAATAGAATTTTTATGGCCTAACCGAACTGCTTCCGCTCATCTTCTATCTTTTGAGAATGCACAGATTTATACTGCTCCTAACAACCAGATGACATGACACTTCTCAGTTCTACGACCCCGAGAATCGCTGCCTCCACAGCTTTATCTATTTCTGTGACGCATTCCGTGTATTTCGTCTGACGGTGCCTGTCATTAGAGCATTTTTCTTGTTCTGCCTCCTCTAATCATCTCCTCTGTGCCTTTCACTGCCTTTAAAGAACGTCAGCTCGTCCACCAGATATTCAACCCAACTCCCCCCTTCAGCTCAATTTATCCAACCCACAACCCCACCTGTCTGTCTGTCACTCTGCTGGTGGTGCACTGGGGGACCTTCGTGAGACCCCGAGCCGAGACCATAGGGAGGGTGTAATGGGAGACTGGCTTTATGGCTAATCTGCAGAGGAGGAGGAGGAGGAGACGTGACCCAGACGTGCCCCCGTAACCACACTCAGAACAGAGCTGAGCAGCTTTTGTAGCCTTTGCAGAACAATAGCTTGTTGCTTCTTTGGCGTTGTGTGCAAAAACATGATATCTCTCACAACTCCGTTATTTTTTGTTGCTTTTTGCTTATTTAAAAAGTATATAACATTTGAACTAAGTGAGCTTTTCAAGCAATGGGATAATCTTATTGACAAAATCTAAATATTTTGTTATTTTTTGTTCTCTTTCAAGTTCTCTTTGCAAATTGGACTCTGCTATAAATATAAACACAAGGGTGTATGTCGGTGAGAAAATGAAATATGATCCAGTCCAGCTTGAGAAAAATGGTGAATCCACGACCTTTAAGAGTCATCAGCCTCTGATATCTGCTGCACAGTGGTCATCGATACTGTGACACGATTAAACAACAAATGAATATATTGCAAACTCCCATTACAAAGCGGTCTGTAAGGCATGTGCACGTTCGATGGGCCAGTTCAGTCTGTTGCATTGAGTTGTGGCAGAATACGTGTTGTGTCACTGAAATCACTGAAAAAATGTCGGCCTCCCTGTGGACAGAAGAAGACGTATTTAACAAAAATATAATTGCCCTGCATAAAAACACTCAGACGCTACAAACTCCTCTCTTTAACATGTTATATTGTTTTTGAGCAACAGTTGGCACATTGGGTGACCTCTGAAAAATCTTGGAAAACGTGTGAAGACCCAAGACAAAAGAAACACATCATAATCTGCTGGGTACCTTCATGTCACTTCATATTTAACTCACTCCACAATAAAACTAAGTTGTCAAGCCGGGACCAATATCGAAACTGTCGAAGGATAATAACATAAATACAGTTAAAAATACTATATTGTCCTTAAAAGTGTGTAACTGAGAAATTCAGGTTTATTCTATCTGACACTGCTCAAACTGTCACTGTATCCGATTGTTTAGGAGGTATAGAGGGTCGTCCACTAAACGATCCCTCTCCAGCCACCAACCGTGTGTGTGTAAGCTGATATTTATCAATATTAATCATGGATATGCTAAAGTTAAAGTTCACATACTAACTTCTTCCAAAACCTCAAACCCTTTCCTGCAGCCTTAAGAACGTTATGTCGTTCACACCTAAGTTTTTCTCATCACTACAAATGACAAAGTTCTCATAGGCCTTTTTTTGTTGATTCAAGCATATCTACAGTAAGTGTGAAAACCGATATCTCTCACATGTGATGTCTGTTTATACACTGTAGCTGTTTATTGAGGGGGAGGGTTGGATGATCTCATGAAGCCATATGTGTGAAGCGTCTGGGAGATTAAAGTCTGGCTTCATGAGCTGCAAAGCTCCTCTAAAGCTTTTTGGTAACAAGGGCTGAGGGTCTGCACCTTTATCCCCGGCCCTCCTCCAACCAACACGCCCACCAGCCCCCCACATGCCCTCTGCCCAAAGCTGGATTAGAAGGGGTCGAGGTCAGGGACAAGGAACGAAAAACTCCACTGTGACCTGTGTGAATGACAGTTACTTATTTTATTGCAGCTGCTATGGCTTTGTGTTGGTAGGGTTTAAATGTATATCTCGATGTAAAAGTTTGTAGGTTGATTATGTGCATTTTATATATTATTTTAGGTTGAATTACGTGCAGGGGGTTCCCCTCGCTCCTGAGACCTCTTGCATGTTCCTGTTTGGGATTCTTCCCTGTTTTGGGGGAACAGGCTTTGATGAACAGCCTCTAGTAGCCGGGCTGCACGTGTGGGACAGGAAGCGGAGTTGGAGTGGAAGGTGTCAGGGGTCGGACAGATGCCCGTTCAATGGACGGTGGTCAGGAAGCGTGTGTGTCCTTTTATGGTTCTCCTCGGGATAACAGTAGCTGGATGCACAGCCCTTTAATGATCTCAGATACATCAGCTTTATTTTCTGACTCCGGATTATGATTTATTAAAGGAAATGAAAACACACCCACACACATGCTCGGCTCCAGCTGGGGATCCTATTATCCTTGTGTAGCAGCTGAATGTCTTATGAATCATAAGACTCATTAGTGCATAACAACTCCAGAGCAGTGACCGAGCTGTGGTTCCCGTCAGGCGAAGGTTAAATCTTGTTTTCTGCATCTCTCTGTTCCTCCGTGTTGCCCACGTCAGTTTTCCCCGTTCGCAGCTGATCCATCACACAGAGCAACACACAGGCCTCTGGCTGTAAAAGATCACATCGTCCAATTATTCAGGCCACTTTCCGCTCAATTTAAGCATGTTTGAAGTCGAGCCGGCTCCTGGTTACACATTACACAAGCTCCAGGCCTCAGGTTTTCAGTTTCGGGGACCTTGGTATGACCTTTGAACTGTTGAACGGCTCTTCTCCTTCTCCAACGGCCCCCCCACTGTTGACAGTTTCAACTTCCTGTTTACGATCTGGTTTTATTTTGTAGGTTTCAAGACCCTTGTGTTGCCTTTGGGTTCCTGTGCATGTTCTTTATGCGTTTGTTTGCTTTGTGTAGAATCTCAATTCACTTTGGCCCAAGTGTAAATGCTCTGAAATACTTTCATCGATTGAACTCTTGCAGTTACTATGTGTTGCAGTTTATTTGCAATAGTTTGTTAATGCGCTGTTGCAGAAAAGTGGACCTTATAAGCAAATTTATTAATAGTTGTTGCTGTTTAGGCTGTCAAATAATGAACTGGAAGGGCACATACATCCGCCAGAGGCCAAATTTTTTAAAATCAGTCCCATAAATGTGCCAGATTTCGCCTCATAACTTTTATGAAACTACTACATCAGAGGTTCTTTATGGGATAGTGTGTAACCATTGCAGTTTTTAATACAGCTACAGAGATTGAGAAGAGAACTGGGCAATGTTTGATTGTCATTGAGTGGTAGATCTATCCTACAATGCCATTTTAAAGTGTAACATGCAGTAAAATTGGTAAAATTTGTGTTTTATTGTACAACTCACATTAGGTTGTTGATGATGCTTTCGGATCTGGATCTCGTGCCTCTCTGTCTTGCAGCATTAACTTGTTTGCGTTGCATGTTTATCTCCTCACCAGGGCTGTTTGTTCGCTCCGTGCTGTTGTGTTGGTGTCTTTCCATTATCTGTATTGATCTGAAGTCACTTCCTGCCATTGTTGTGTCACATCCCCACTGTCTCCTCTCTTCCCGTCCATCCAGTCCTCTCTTTCCCCCCTGGCAAGGAAACCGGGTGCTCAGGGAGGATACACAGGGATGTGTATGTTAGTGTGTGTGTGTGTGTGTGTGTGTGTACGTGTGTGCATGCGAGATAAAGTGGGAGACCTGCTCTGCTCCTGATAAACCAGTTCAGACTTTTACTGGGACGAGCAGATATTGATGGGGAGTGAATGGTAGCGCCAACACAAACGTCTGCAGGATTGAAACAACACAAAAGCAAAGATTTGGAGGTTTTGCTTGACAGAAATGAAGTCGCCCAATTTTCAAAAAACACAATCTTAGAATCCCTTAGTGATCTTCTACATGCTTTCTGGAAAGTTAGAGATACTGAGCTTTAAAGTTTTTAGCATAAATTCAGATTTATTTCAACCTAGAGCTGGGAAATAAATTAAACAAATTCAGTGCATTAACATTTGTGTTCTTTCAAAAAACGTCATATGTTGAAAAAGTGAAAACAGAAGTATGACGACTACTGAAAAGTATAATTCACCATGTCCAGGAGAGAGAGACTTTATTATTTCGTTAAAGGAAATTGCTGTCAGTGCATGTGGGTTAATACATGTATATTTTTTAAATACATTGTGTTTGTAACAAGCCTTACAAGTGGTCCAGGTCTTTAAATTTTTCCTTAGTAAACCAGCTTCATATTTTATGGAACAACTTTCAGACCCAGCTGCAACAAAAAAGTTATATATAATCTAATTTCTTCCTCAATACGTGCATTGTGTGTGTGTGTGTGTGTGTGTGTGTGTGTGTGTGTGTGTGTCAACTCGTGACCTCGTTGCCTGTTATAATTGAGACTAATGATAAAAGCATATGCGCATCAAGACCTTTGGTTTGGAGTTACAATAGCTGATTGTGTTGCATCCAGTGTAGTCATGGGTGTTACACAGTGTGTGTGGACATGTAGGATTTTTGAGTGTGTCTGTGTTTGTGAGTGAGGCTTGTGTTTCAGGACTCTGTGAAGTCTGCACAGCCATAAAAAAAATCTTTCGAATGGTTCCTGTTACATGTGAGGGATCAAGTCCAGCGGAGTCCTTCACACAGCTCTGAGACCTCGGTGCCTCCTGTTCTCTGACTCATCTCTGTTTCACACGGTTTTGTGAATAATATCGGTTCCACATCCTCTTTAGCAGCAGGGAGTGCAGCAGCAGAGGAAAGTTTCTCGCCGGCAGGTTGCACAGGAAGAGGAAAACGTGGTTGCCGGTTTTATTGCAGTTTTCTTTTGTCTGTGTTTATACATCAGGGAAGACCTTATCTCTATTTTGAAACGTCGTGTGGACGGGTTTGTTGAGTTCAGTGACAAGGCTTTAAACTCAGTGTCATGCAGTAAAGCAGAAGAGTGTGGGATTTCAACCGTGCACCTGTAAATGTGTTGCTTTGTCCTCCTCATAGGAGTGAACAGGACAAAATATCAAATACACACTTTACCCCCTTTACTGACCACAAATTTTTAATGAAAATGCTTCATAATTTCTGATAGCTTCCAATGTTAAAAGGAGAAATAACCGTATTTTAAAATTCAAATAATTATACCATCAAACTAATTTAATTAATCATTGTGATAAGAACTACCTTAAATAACAGAAACCATCTTTGAGAAATTCCCCTATTAGTTTAGTCGCGGAGGAGCTGGGCTCAATGAGCTTTACTACGGCCAGCCACCAGGTGGCGATCAAGACCATTCGGCTTCACTTTTGGGGGAGCTGTCAATTCGTGCATCTTTAAGTACGACAATGCTTTGAGCTGGTTGCTAACATCAGCATGCTAATGATCACAATAACAATGCTACTATACAGATGTTTAGAAAGTGTCACATGTTGACTATCTTCATTATATCTTTTTTTTTATTTAATGAGTTCTATAGATAATACATACAGTGCAGAGAACTATGAACATTTTCTCATTATGACCTGAAGACGAGAACAACATTCACATAATTTATCCCACCATGTTAGTGAAGAAGGTTGGTGCTGGTCACTGTCACTGTCAGCGTTTTAAATCTTTAAACCTCATTATTAACTCATCACCTGACTAAAAACTCCCAACACCAAAGTCATTGTTGGTGTATACAGAAGACGGTTGTCAGGACTCGCAGCAGCAGTGTTACCTCACTGCTTCTATAAATGAAAAATGATCCTCTTTCTTTTGTTCCCTCTTCTCAGCTGCACTACGTAAAAGAAGAGGAGGAGCCGTGCAGCCCTTCCTCCTGCCTTTCTCTCCTCGTGCTTATATTTCTTCTGGTGACCTCGAGCGCAGGTCCGAGCTATTTGTGACCGTTTCGTGAAAAACATTTTGGGATTTTCCTCTCCTGTCCTTGAGTTCATATTTGATAAATATTTCTGCTCTGCCGCTCCTGAATCGGAAGATAACAACTGAAAGCTGAAAGCAGCTGAAAGCAGGAAGAGTTGTATCAACAGCGCCTCCCGGTCAACTGACCCACAAACACAGACCTCAAATTAGACGTGCCTGTGTCTGTAGCTGCTGATATTCTGACTGAGGAATATGCTGCTGGGCTGTAAGGTCATCTGTGACTTTAAGTTCATGGAAATATCTTGAAACTCAGTGCATGTGAGCTTATAACAAGCGAACCGTTATAATAGAGACACAAGCTCAGCAAGAAGTCTACACCGTGGCTGCTTCCTGATGTTGAAGAAGTTCATCAGATGTGTGATAAAGTTAAAGGACTTTTTTTTCTGGTAAAAAGAATTAGAATCGATAATTTATGAGGAGGCAAAGCAGCAGATTTATCATGTTTTCACATTTCATCACACATTGAAATTGTGGTGTACCGATTGTTTTTATTGTGGTTTTGAGGATTCATCTGCAAATGTTTCAGTTTGTCAATAAATCCAATCCTGAGAGATGCAAATTGAATTAGACTGACGGTGATGCAATGATGCACTATACATCCCAAATACCCTTTTCAACTTATTAACTGTTTTTCTTATTTATTTATTCTCTTTGTGCACATAAGTACACATTTTTATCTAATTACTGTATATTATATAGTTTGCACCCCTGTCAGTTTGTTTGTTGCTTGGTTTGTACAGCCTTTTTGCAAGAAGTCCAAGTTTGTGGCGGATCTTTAACATTGCAAGATAGAGCTTTTTCAACATTCTCACAGTTTCTGAGCAGATAATTAGTGGAACTTGAAGAAAATAATCAGGCACCTTTAAGGGAGTCATATCTATTAGTGTGTTAATTTCGGTGCAGCTTGCCTGAAGTCAAGGGGACATTTTGGCCTTGGTGTTTCTCTATAAAGGAGTTTTTTTTCCATTTGACTGTGATGATATAACTGGTGTGACAGTCATTCTTGAGTCATCTTCAACCAACAATGAACTGGTCTTGATCCAAAACCACAGAAACACACAAATCAATCAATCCTCACAAATGTATTACCTGGCCTGTGAATCAGTTTCTCCAGTTTCACCCTGCAGTCGAGATATATCTAAAAACTCTAAAAGAAAACAAAAAACTGTTCAACTCAGTTTTCAGATGGATGTAAAACTTGAGTTTAGTCTTCACTGGAGCGGTGAGAGCAGGCGTGAACGTCCTCGGTCCCGGTGGCCTTTGTGTCTGACAGGCTGGTGTCAATCACCTCGTGGTCCCTGCTGAAAGGAGCCGAGGGAGGTTAATGGAGAGGAGCAGGCGGCAACAACAACCAACTGTTCCAGCTCCCCAGCTGTGCTCGGAGTGTTAGCTTTGACAGCGCATCCAGATAATTAAAAGTTCAGATCAGACGGTTGATACGATTGGTTTGGTAACGCTGATGACTCGGTGTGTGTTGGCCCGAGGGTCCGTCTATCATCACCTCTGTCGAGCTGCTCTGAGGAGGTGATGCATTCTGATGTGCAGCATCATCGAAGAACTGGGGAAGGAGTCAGAGGCAAGTAAAACGCCTCGAGGAACCAGCTGTCTCGTCACAGAGGGGCTCCCCTTGTGCATGTGGTCTGCAACAGCTTAACACACACATCAAACGACTGTCGGACCCCCACAGGCCCTCACACACACACATCTAAACAACAAGAACACACACCTCACGGCTCTTTTGGTCCTGCAAGTATCACCCAAAACAGGCCAATAAACACACAAGGTCACGATGAAAGATCAAAAGGATGCTCTGCAGCCCTGCAGACAGACTGTCACTGTATATTGTGTGTCTGTTTTGGGGGGATTGTGTGTCTTTTCTGCTGTTGTGTATACTTGGAGAAGAAAGAATTTGTCTTTGTCCATATGAGTTTGGAGCTCACTCATCGCTGATAGACGACACCTCGCTGTGGTTGAATGTTGCGCAAATCCCGAGGAACATCACAGTGTGTGGTTTACAGCGCAGGACCACACATGAGAGGACAACAACAACACAAACAACAATCGGCCTGAGACACAGGTGGAAACCGGAGGACAAACATCGGCTGAATGCTGCGGGTCTCTGGTGCAAAGAGGCTCCAGATCAGTCCTATTGGAAAATATGACTCTAATGGGGAAGTGAGAAAAAGAAATGCTCACTGTCATGACAGTGTTGAGCATGAAAAAAGTCCCCATCAGATATCAAATGGACATATTATGTTTTTTTCCCTAGCTCCCCTGATGAGGGGATTTTAGACTAAGTGTGTGGGCGGACTTTTCATCAAGGCCTTCTGTTTTATTTAGCTGTATTTTCACATCCCCTGTCAACGAACGCAGCTAAAAACAGACCTGGGTCCCGCCAGGCTGAAGATAGGAAGCTCGCCTGATTCACTTCACTTTGCTTTTTTCCTGTTCTGCAGCACGGAGCCGGACGGACAAAGAGCTGGAACGGACAATTAGGCGGAGTGCGGGTGGGCAGAGCTTTGGGTGGAGGCACAAACACATCGGTTTGATTATCAAACAGCGGCAGAGCGCATCACAATAACTGGCAACAACAAACTGAGAGTCGATGACGCTGGCAGGGGCAGAGGGGACGGGAATCAATCCCCATCTCGGTAAACGGAGGAAGACGGAGATGAGGCGGGGAGGGGAGGATGGAGGAGGCAGAGATGTGGGGTGGGTGGGTGGGTGGGGGGGGGGAGGATTGTTGAGTGATGCAGACGTTTTGTCTATTGCTTGTTGCCCCGGCGCCACTGCTGCCGCTCTGCTGAGAGACGGAGCAGGCTGGAGAGTGAGCCTTCCCACCTGGGCCGACAAATCCAACCCGAGAGACGGGAAAGAACAGAAGGAAAAGAGGAGCGTGACTCATTTAACCGTTCAGCACTGAGTTGCCCTTATAGCTCTAAAGTTGGAAAAGTCATCTTGTGCCACACAGTCGGTATCAGGACTTCTAACAGCTTGTTCTTGAAGCCTAATGCTAAAGCGGCTAAAGGTTCAAGCACAAGACTCCATGTTTTTTATGGTGCCACCATCCACTCATTTAAAGATACTACTGATGCAACGTTTTCCCAACTTTTGCATCTCTACCAACAATTTTGTCTTTAGTTTTAAATCCTGCTAGTTTGTCTTAAAACGTCTAAATAGATTGTAAATCATATTTAGTATTTAAATTAAGGCTGTAACACAGCTGTCTCCTCTTCTTGTTAAAGCTTGTATACTTCAGTGTTCAGTTGTGAGGTCAAAGTTGTCTTTGGCTGAACCTCCAGTTCCTCAGAGCTGAACACAAACTCTTGTCTGCAGTGGGTGGTTACACATTGTTTGGACATGTGGGGACATGACAACAAAACACATAGAGATGTAAATGCCGTGTCCTCTTCCATCTCAGCACAGTGCTCCGGTGCCAGAACGACTCTCGATTGTCATGACAATTGACTGCACCTCATGAAACCTGTCATGCCCGGACTTGACTCCTGGGCCACCGTCCAAACATGTCTAATAATTAACTTCCATTCCATTGAGGAGAGGGAAAAAAGTTTGGCAATTATAGTTGTGGTTTTGTATTTCTCTTGAAAGCCATAATTTATGCTTGAAAAATAATTTCTGAAAAAACAACTTCTGGTGTTTTTAACTTTAATGTTAAAGTGGCTTCACTTTGCAGGAGATAGTGAATATTAATGATAAGAGGAGGGTGTGCGTGTAGTGAGCATGTTCCTCAAAGGAGGAGGGCAGTGGGAGGGGAGGAGGGGGGCATCCTGGGACGGTACAAGTGAAGGGGAGGGGGTATATAAAGGTCCACACATCACACATGAAGCCACAGAGCTCAGAGCTGTCAACCACTGTGGACGTACCAGACTTTTATAAGCAGACAATGGATCTGAAACCAACTGAAGGTACCTATGATTACTATGACTACGAGTTCGAGAACTCCACCATGTGTGACTACTCGGAGTGGACCCCCTCGTACTCCGTCATCCCGGTGCTCTACATGCTCATCTTCATCCTCGGCCTCTCCGGGAACGGGGTGGTCATCTTCACCGTGTGGAGGGCGCAGGGCAAGCGGCGCGCGGCGGACGTCTACATCGGGAACCTGGCCCTGGCTGACCTCACCTTCGTGGTCACGCTGCCCCTGTGGGCCGTGTACACCGCCATGGGCTACCACTGGCCCTTCGGGGTGGCCCTGTGCAAGATCAGCAGCTACGTGGTGCTGCTCAACATGTACGCCAGCGTCTTCTGCCTCACCTGCATGAGCTTCGACCGCTACCTGGCCATCGTGCACTCGCTGTCCAGCACCCAGCTGCGCTCCCGCGGCCACACACGCGGCTGCCTCATCGGCATCTGGCTGCTGTCCGGGCTCCTCGCCGCGCCCACCCTGGTGTTCCGCACCACCAAGGACGACCCCAGCAGCAACCGCACCTCCTGCGCCATGGACTTCAGCCTGGTGCTGACCACCAAGGAGGAGGAGAGCCTGTGGATCGCCGGCCTCAGCATCTCCTCCTCGGCGCTGGGCTTCCTCCTGCCCTTCATGGCCATGATGGTGTGCTACGGCTTCATCGGCTGCACCGTCACCCGCCACTTCAACACCCTGCGCAAGGAGGACCAGCGCAAGAGGAGGCTGCTGAAGATCATCACCACGCTGGTGGTGGTGTTCGCCGCCTGCTGGACGCCCTTCCACCTGGTGAAGAGCGCGGACGCCCTCTCCTACCTGGACGTGTTCCCCGCCACCTGTGCCTTCCTGCGCTTCCTGCTTCTGGCCCACCCGTACGCCACCTGCCTGGCCTACATCAACAGCTGCCTCAACCCCTTCCTCTACGCCTTCTTCGACCTGCGCTTCAGGTCCCAGTGCCTGTGCCTCCTCAACCTGAAGAAGTCCCTGCACGCCAGCCCAGCCGGCTCCCTGTCCTCCCAGAAGACAGAGGCCCAGTCCCTGGCCACCAAGGTGTGACGTCTGCTGGGGGCCCAGAGGCATGCTGGGGAAGAGGTGAAAGATGCAGGACAATGCAGGTGAATCAGAACTGTGCAGCTGATGGGTGCTTCCTCCCAGGTCGTCCAGGGAGTCATCCTCCGACCCCCCCTCTGTGGACTACAAGGTGACCCTCAGGCTTGTGGATTTTGGGTCTCGCCACAATCCAACTCCCACTTTCAGTTGCAGGGAGGCAAAACTTTACCAAGGGACCAAGAAATGAAATGGTTTATATATATTTTTTGAAAAAGTGGAATGTATTTTGAAAAAAAAAGGACAGCACACACATGAGTTCCCCTCGGCTCTCCCATGTGGACTTGATGCAAAGTGCTGAGCTTTGAACTCTGAAACCCCTGCTGTCAATACTCATTCATGTGCTTTGCTGTTCGTGTTTTCATTTGTAAGCACTTGAGGTGTGAACCCCACCAGACCGTCCCGCTCTCCAGCTCCAGTCTGCAGTATCTGCATCACAGCCAGCAGTGTAGAGAGAGTGTGTGTGTGTGTGTGTGTGTAGGAAGGATGTGCCAGTCGCTGAGAGGTGTTCGAGTGTGATAAGGGTGTTGTAAGGAGAGACGGGGAAGGGGTGGGAGTCCCCAGACGGACAGACAGACAGATGGCAGCTGACAAATGTTTTCAGGCTGGTGCAAGGCCCAATTAAAAGGTGACCGCTTCGACAGTCTGTTGGTGTGTGTGTGTGTCTCTGTGTGTGAAGGAATGAGTTTGCTTGTGTGTGTGTGTGTGTGTTGATCGTCAGAATGACAATGAATTTGCTCCTGACAAATACATGAAAGCATTTTTGTGAATACACAGTATTTTGAATCCAATGTCTATGATTTTGTAATAAAACAGAAAAAAAAATGGTGCTTAAAACAAAACTCCTCTCTCTGGTGTCCCTCTGTTCCTTGTGATGGTTAAGTCTGGTCGCTGGAATGCATTTTCTCCCATTCAGTGAATGTACTTCTTCCTGTTGGTGTCGGGGAGGGGGGGAGGCGGTCCGACAACCATTGTGTTCTGCAGGGCCCAAGAATCAAAGCATGCGTCTCTGCAGGAAATGCATGTTGGACTTCTATTTCCTCCTCCTGATGTATTTGTTGCTTCTGCTCTCCCGACAATCAGCGAGCACAAACAATCAGCGAGCACAAAAGTTCCTAAATTGGATCAAGCGCGGCTCGTTTGGCTTTGTCCCAGAAGTCTTAGGGTTAATTACAACAACCTCTAGCAAAGAGTCTCAACCCACCTTTTAAACATCACACTCTGCTGTGTTACAATCTAATGTATTGTTTTCAGCAAACAGAAACCACAGCAGGTTGTTGAGCTTTAAATTAGAATTCAGTGATTAACCAATTTGGACAGTAATGAGCTTTTTACAGGATATATTCAGCAACAGCAGGGAGACAGGGGGGATTGGATAAATCCTCGCTCACTGATTTGTAGTGGGAGTCGAATCACTGGGCCTGTGTAATACCTGTTGATGAGAGGGGCTTAGTTTAAATCAGTCCCGATTACAGAAGTACAATTACAGAGGGACATTTTTTTCCACCCCCAGGGCCCTAAATGTGACAACGCTGAACTCCTGCTGGAGAGAAGAAGTGCATCTGCGTCTTTAACGCTGGGACAGGTGACGTCTGAAGGCTCTCACGTCACGTGAAAGAGAGAGAAATGCAACAGCTGCTGCGACATTCCCTTCGGCCTCCTCCTCCTTCATCACCGCGGTCTCAGCTCGTCTTAATCCGATCCCAGCCGGGAGGCGCAAACACTGACATGCAAAGCAAAAACCTGTGTTAAATAGATCTTCCAAGCTGAGTCTAGAAAGTTTTCATAATGTAACACGCTCACATAAATGCATTAAAAATAGGCAGGGGGAAATGAATAAGCTTGGTCCAGCCATCTGGAGTCTGCACATGTTTTATTGGTGAAACAACATACAGTACATTTTAAAATACCATGCAGAGGCTAGTTTTTTTCTTTTCTACAAGATGACATGTCACATTATCCTCCACCTGTCGGCATCAAAGTCAAAGCCCGCTCGGTAAGACAATCTGGATAGATTATTTTCATGGTTTTCAAGTTTTATGAAGCCGATGTGATCGTATTACCAAAGATTTCATGGCACGAACTTTGCCAAGCCAAGGCTGTCCCGAGAGAGAGGGGGGAAAAGATTTATACCCTTTGGTCCTCGTCAGGCCGGGTGCCTGTCTGCAGAGAGCACTGGATGTTCAGAAATGATTTCACAAATGTTTTTCATTCCTCTGTAATAACAGAGTGTGAAAATTAAGTGTGTCTACACTGGCAGCCCCGTTGCCGCGGGCTATAAACAGTCCCAGCTCCATTTCCAAGAAGTGACAAACAACAAGAACATCACCAGGAAACAATCACAAACACAAAAGATGACGTGTCCCTTTCTTTTAGGAATATGTAGTAAATAACATTGATCTCTGTATTGGTAATGTGGTGGTTAGGATTGTTAGAGACTGTCTGTACAAAGACAACTGCTCTTGTTGACTGAAAACACACCTGAGGGGGGAAATGAAGGCTCCATGAAATGAGCCAACTCAAACCACTAATGACATCCATAATAGTGTCTTGTTGACTTCGGTTAACATCTGATACAGGCTGCACTCACACATGCACTGATCTCCTCTGGATCTTCTCCGGAGGAGGTGTATGTGTGACTGCAAATGTCCCAGTGAGAGCCTCCAGACTTTCTCCGTCCAGTCCCCCGGGTATCAAGTCCGGAGGAGCCGAAAAACAAATAACTCCAAACACCTAGAAGACACTGATGAAGATGTCCAGAGAGCTTCTAGTGGTGAGGGCTGATGTTGGTATTGATGTGCTGTAAGTACAAACACAAGTTCAGCTGCAACGACCCTGAGTGGAGAACCTCTCTTTGCATGGCTCAAGTGTGAAAGGAAACCTCTGCAGTTATGTAAAACTGTAAATGTGTGTCGATAATGCTACATCACAAGATAGGCTGTATATAGTTCCTGCAGATACAAGTCGCTTTTAACTTATACTGTCATTTTTTTCCATTCGTGTACTTCATTAAGTACTTTGCCTACATACTTTAATTTACAACTACTAAATACCTTGATTCTATCACAGAGGGAAATACTGCACTTTTAATTGTACTACATTTATTTTATTCTCTCATATCACAACCTCAACAAAATAAAACAACCAGCACAGCATAAAACATATCCTTACAGGTTTAAAAAATTTGTAAGGTTAATATGATAATATAAAATATATAAAAATTTGTGTGCGAGTTTAGGAATATGTCATATTTAGTTGTTTTTGAAGCCTACATTGAAAAATGTTCATCGAAGCCATTTTAAGAGGTTTTAAAATAAAGCCGACAGATGCACTGAAGGCTGTGAAAGATGAGAGCTCTTCCAAACTGTGATTAAATGGTTTTCAATGGCAGTTAAAGGGAAGATCTGGAGGATTAAGAAATAAAATGCGAGGAGGCCGACAGTTGAGCTTTAATGCACAAGTAACAGCTGTGGGTTCAACATACTGCACTTTGTTTAACTTTTGAAATTAATGAAATAAAAAGTACTAATGCATTAACATTGGAAGAAAGGATTGTTTTAATGGCTGTTTTGATTCGTAAGCTTGCATTATTTCTTTGTTTCACCTCCATTTTAAGGAAAATATGGAATATCCCCGGCACTGCCCAGAATTCTTTGCCTTTTATCCATGAGTATTTAAAGATGTACAAATCATACAAGTATAACTTAATTAGTAATATTAAAAAACCAGATACATTATTGTGTTTTCTTTTTTCATTTTCCAACTGACCCTTCAGGTTGGGGTGAACTTGAAACCCTCTACACTTCCAGACATTCAGTCAACAAAGACACAATGAAAAAGGTGAAACCCCAACTCTCCACTCGACAGGGACATAATGTAAATCAATTAAACGACAGATAGACGTAAGAAGGGAGAGTTTCTATAGGAGGGGCCCACCTTTACCCATTCATTGTCATATCAATGGTTGACAAATAGCTTGTGTCTTTGTGTTATTGTGATCACCGCTTGCAGCCAGGCCTTGCTTCTGTTAGAAGCACCAGTCGACATGTAATAAATTGAAAACCCAATAAACCAGGTCGAGCAGAAAATAGACAGAGGAAGTTGGAACACGTTTCTCCCCTTTCCTAACAATGGAGGCTGGATAAACGCAGCCGGCAGACCGGACCTTGAGCCTGGTCTGACCGCAGCGTGGTAGGATGAGATGCTGACCCCTGGAGCGTCTTGGAGGACCCCAGGCTTCCTGCTGCCTGGTCCTTCGGGCACTCCTCCCTGCAGAGTCCCAGGAGGACGACAAGACCTCACAGACAGGAAAGGAGTCAGCAGGCCAGGCAGGAAAGACAAAGGGAGGGTGGGAGGAACCAGGTAGAGGTTCCTGGTTGGGGAAATCCTGTCTTTCAGAGGCATCTTCCTCCTTTTAGGGCCCTCTGCAAGAGATGCATGCTCCACCTGAGGTCTTGGAGGACATGGCTACCTCTTTTAGAAACTCGTCTGCATTGAGTCGCTGAGGAATCAGTCAGAATCATGTTTGAGCTGAAAAGATTCCATAAATAAGACAATGAAGATGTAAAAAATAGTAGCAACTCATGCAAATCACCTGAAATGACAAATGAGACCTCTCTCTCTCTCTTTCCCTCATCCCTCTGTTCTCTTTATCTGTCGTTTCACAGAAGACGGACATCGTTAGTGGAGACACGTCGTTTCCGAAAGCAAAAAGAAAAAGAGCGGATGTGCCCCAGCTTTGGGAGACTCCGGATCTCGGTTTATGTGAGACTCGGACTTGATCATCCTCTTCACAGTGCACAGTGCGTCCCTTCATTCCCTCCTCTATCCTCTCTATTGTGCATCCCTCGCTCGCTGAGGCCTAAATGGGCGCCCTGTCCTCTGCAGCAGGACCGAGCCAGTTCAGAGGCTCAGCTGCACTGATGTAGGCATCACAGGTAAAGAACGCTGCCGACACAAGCAAGCAAGAAATCACTGCATGCATTCTACTTAAGGACATCACCAAGAAATGCTCTGAGGTACAGTTTTCACTGGTTTAGTTGGAAACTGGAAAGCTAAACTTGAACAAGGACATCCAGAGGGGGCAGAGAGACAGCTCACCTTCAAAGTAAAAGTTCAGGAGGCCGGAGGTTTGATTTGATTAATGAGTAATGAGTGACCCTTACTCCTTGTGCTAGTTGATGGGAACAATATGTCATTTATTTGATCACCGACTATAAACTAGAAAGTGTTGCATGAATATTCAGAATTATATTGAATTGAATGTGTCCCACACTGTGATTCTTGTAGGGCATCAGAAGCTAAGGTTGGAAACTACTCTCCAACTATAGGTTTTTAAAGCATGTTAAATCACCCAGTATCTAAAATCTAAAATTTTAAATAAGGCTGTCAAATATATGTAGTAAAGTAGAAAAAAACTCTGAAATGTGTATCAAAAGCAGCATAGAATGACATAGAGACAAACACAATAACAAGAAGGTTGGGGGTTCATTTCCCACTCTTCCCCATCCGCATGCCCAAGTTCCTTGGCAAGATACTGAACCCCTTAAATTGTCAATACTTCAACCACCTATTTATTGCATAATTTTTTTTTAATTAAACAAAAAAAATGTATGAAAGATTTAGTGCTCTGGCCCTTATTATATGTATATAGATTAAAACTTGAAATGCACAATTTCCATTCACATGTCCAGTGAAGTTATACGTTACGTTTTCACATCACACTTGTTTCAGTAGTAAATTGGATCATGATTAATCCCAGGATTGTGCTGTCTCAAAATCACACTCTTGTTTCTCTATCTTAAACAGAGCTCTGAGAAACTCTTTATTCTTCTGAAGATGGAAGTGAAACCACCATTTTCATGTGAATCCCCAGAAATACATCTTCCTGGGCCGTGAATCAGAAGTGAGACATTCAGGAGGAGTAAGAAAAAGATGTGCATAGCGAAATGCTTTTCCACAGTGACACTCGGGATTACTAACAGTCGGACTGTGACTATGAAATCAATATGAAACCATGCATCATCAGAAAAGCCTTTGTGTAAGTTCCCTATTATCAGTTGTGAGCTGTGGAGATAGAGACAAGGCTTGACAAGAAAATAGAGGTAAGTGAACTGTATAAAAGCACTTGATTCTGATAACGATTCCCGTTTAGTTATACGTTTATTCAAAGTCAAAATGTGCATCTGCATTGATGTTTTTCTTCATTCCTCCTGCAGGCAGATTAACAGATGTGTCCCTGTGCAGCCACACTCTTAAGATAAGACAAGAAGATCCTTTATTAGTGCCACAGGGGGTCAGCAAGTGACATTAAGTGTAAGTAAATATGGAAAATATAGAAAAATATGAACGGATTAAAAACTAATATAGACTGTAAAAAACAAAAAAAACGTGGAGTGGATAGATTGCACATGAACCATTGCATTGCACAGACAGAATGAATACTGCAACAATCATAACAAATCATAAAGTAGTTTGTAAGGTACATTATGAACTGGAACTTTAAAATGTATGATCAAATAGAGTACATTACAATAAAGTGGTTTGGATGATTTAGAGGTAAACAGACGTAGCTTTACTTGACAGTAGGGGTGTTGACATGAGGCCGAGGACCAGGAAACCACAGCGAGCACGGTGGGCTGATGAATACTGAGCTATTAGTCATGAAGAAAGTGTCAACAGGGTCATTAAAGTAGGAAAAACATCCGTGTGGTGCCAAACGCTTCAGTTTTCAGCAAACCAAGAACTCTGAGGCAGAACAGAAGGGCTTTGTTTTCCTATATTAAAGAGGGGAAAGGAGTAATGACTGATCTCACAGCATCTCGACCAGCTTCTGTTTGCTTTTCACTCTGCACAGTGCCATGAAACACACGTTTATTTTATCAATGTTTTTCTGCTTTAGAAATAGGTCAATACTGACATCTAGTGCCCGCACCGGAACCTTCTCGTCCCCGGAACCTTTGCGACCGAGCCGTTGCTGGCGTCGGAGTTATTTCACAGACAACCCGGAAGTTAAACGGCCATTTGAAGCTAGCATATTCAAGCTAACTCATACAAATAACAATAACAACAATCCGTTTTCTGCAGCATGGTGTCCAGCCAGCAGAAGCGTGTGTGGAGGTACGTGGAGGAGGGCAGTCTACCCAAGCTGAAGTCGTACCTGAGGAAGCACCGGGACCTGGAGGTGAACTTCTCCCAGGGCAAGAGGCAGAGGAGCCCGCTTCACCTCGCCTGCTGCCGGCGAGACGACGCCGTGCTGCGGCTGCTGCTGGAGCACGGAGCCGATGTCCTCCAGAGGGACCACAAAGGAGACACGACGCTGCACACCGCGGCCAACATGGCCCTCAAACACGGGAAGACAGGTGAGTGGGACAAGGAGAGGCTGGTGTAGAATTGTAATTTGATCGGTTGTTTTATTCATATTTATTCTGTGATTTCTCTCTCAGCGTACGATGACCTGGTTGTGCCCCTGAAGCAGAGCTGTCCCGAGGCCATGACTGTCCCGAACCGGGCTGGAGTCACACCCGAGGACCTGCTGGGTTTCATGAGACACCCAGAGGTAAACAGGAGAACAAAGCTCTCACCAAAAACTGCAGGGCGGCTACTAACAATCAGACATATAAGAAGATGGTGTAAAATATCCACTACTAGCTTTTCCCCCACATAAATACAACACTTAAATTCACAGTGGGTTT
Organism: Pseudopleuronectes americanus; assembly: GCA_038501795.1. NCBI lineage: Eukaryota > Metazoa > Chordata > Actinopteri > Pleuronectiformes > Pleuronectidae > Pseudopleuronectes > Pseudopleuronectes americanus. The sequence continues at coordinate 12,142,137 of CM076733.1, forward strand.
AAAATAGCACATCCTCATACTGAAGAGGCCTGACTGTTTGTGATGGAGTTTTGTCAGCAGCAGAAGTCCCAATGATACTTTATGTTTGGCTTCATTTTGACAAATTATCATTATCTCATAGGGCCTGGGTGATGGACGATGTCTGTCAGCCATCGTTCATCCACGCGGTATTCAAAATATCTTTTTTAAGTTTAACAAACTCATCAGTGTAAAACAGAGAAACCCAGCAAATGTAGGAATTTGTCAAACAATTATTGAATCATTGATAAACTTTATGAATTTTCTTAAACATCCTTAGTTGGTAGAAAAGAGTTTGATCTGTGGTAGTTGCGTGTTGGATCATATTTATGCCTCTTGTCTTTATATTCATCACAGAGGGCAGCGAACCCGAGTCGTCCACCTGAAGCAGACCCTGAGAAGGAGTGGCAGGAGAAGCTGTTTGGTGAATGTGAAGATGAGTTCTCTGAAATGTTTGGAGTATACGACGGTAAAGCTCAGTCTCCTTCTTCGATGTTACATTCTATACATCAACTTTCTCCCCTTGATGGTAACAGTGTTGCTGTATTTCATTCACAGCTGATGATTTTCTTCCTGTTGATGACGACGAGGAAGATTTCGGGGACTGGGCCAGTCGTATTAGGAGAGAATATTTCGATAAAAAGAATGCCGAAGCTCAAAGACTGGCAGCGTCGTCTTCAGGATGGAAAAGAAAGAAGAGTAAAGAAGATAAAGAGCAGGAGGAGCGGAGCTACAAGGAGCTGCATGAGAAGCTGCAGAGGGAACATGAAGAGTATCTGGCTCGAGCGGCACGTAAAGAGGAAGAGACTCGACAGGGAAAGAAGCGCAGGTACGACGAGAAGTGTGCAGCTACCTTCCAGAGTGGCTCCTCAGAGAGCAGCACGAAGCTGAGCTACAGTGACATCCCCTGGCCAGCTCCCAAAGGTACAGTGCAGGAGATGGTGGACCTCATGCTGCACGGTGTGGACCGCAAGGACGTGCTGGTGTTTCGTAAAATGCTCAAGAAGCAGCAGACGCTGTGGCATCCGGACAGATTTGCTCAGAGATGTGAGGCGCGGTTAGAGGAGAAGGACAAGAAGAGGATCTTGGACACAGTCACAGCTCTGTCACAGGAGCTCAACAGACTGGCTCAGAGTCTGAGGGCTTAAACCCACTGTAGAATTCACACAAATGGAAATGTGTGCATGTAAAACCTACAAACAAACTATATTCAAAGTTACGCACAAATGCCGATGATTTGCATACAGTCTCCACAGCAGTTTGTCTGCTGCACATGTGGTGACCGCATCAGCTGCTGTCACCAGTGTCAGTATTTATTTATATCTGGTCCCATTTTACATATCGTTCAATGTTGACCTATTAAACGCCATCCGTTCATTATTTATACCGCCTATACTTTGTGCATCGTGTGTGGGGGTGGGGGGGCTGGAGCAAATCCTAGCTGAGGGTTGCTTTGGTTAAAAGCATCTGTTAAAACAATGTGAAGAGAACTGATTGTTGCACTAATAAAACTAAGTGAAAAACTGAATCCAACACTGATCAGGGACATGGGTTTTTGAATGCAGCTAATTCGATGATATTCAAATTTCTCGAGTAATTGTGTCGAGTCGTGTATTTTTGCTCTTAAAGCACATCAGCGTGTTGTCCGTCTCACCAAGAAGACGCTCATTCATGTGAAATATGTCTTTATGAAAACATCTAGTATTAATTATTAACAGGGGAATATTTAGTGTTAAACTGCTAAAATTATCAAATAATCACCAGCAGCTTAAATAAAGGATTTCTCACACAAAGAGGGGCAGATGGTCGGGCTGCTTTCAGTGATGGAACAGAATAAGAAGATGCGCGGGTTGCCAGGTTTGTGTGCGAACCCCCTTTTTAAACAGAAACATGACATTGTGGAGACAAAGGGACTGAACCAACTTGTTTAATGTGAAGACTAATCAAGAATATTACAACTTAACATACAGTACAGCTATTTCATTGAGTTTTAAGTAAATCAAGTCCTTGTGTTTTATTTTCTGGACATTTGTATTTCTGTATTTATGCTCTATTTATGAAGTAATATATGTATACAAATAGGATAATAGTAATATCATTTTGCGAAGAATGCAAATTTTTTATTATTTGCATTATAATGATAAAGCGTCAGTTTTAGAAAGGAATAGACTATTATAATTATTTTACATGTTAATATGTGATGTTTTTCTTTATTTGTGATTGCTGATATTGTATCTTCACTTGGTCTCTGTCTCATGACTTCGGTTTGAGCTGCAAAACATCAAGAGATTAAATAAACCGTTTTATACTGAATTATAACCATTAACATGTTGATTGGACATACTTTTGTTATTTGTAGTATTTCTATTAGTACCATTATTATTATTATTATTATTATTGGTAGTAGTATTATAACTGGTATTATTACTAGTATCCTTATTATTGTTTTTGTTATTGTTGGGTTACCTCCTATCCAGCCAGTGTCTGTGAATGCCACGTCCACTCTCGGGTTATTAAGCGGGATGTGACCATACCTGGCAACCCCGGGGACGCAATCCGTGTCAATTGCCGGGAGACGCAGCTCCGAGCAGAGGCCGGAGCCTGAGTGTGTCCGCCGCTTCTCTCCCTGAACGCGTCCGGCCTCTTCGGTCCGGTGGACGCTTTGAGTCGGAGCGAAGCCTGTTGCCTGCGGCTCGCCTCTCTGCGTCGTCGTCGTCGAAGTCGTCGCGCGTGTGTGTGCGTGCTTGTGCGTGTTTCTGCGTGTTTCTGCGCCTGGATGACAGGTGTTCCCGGGGAAGAGGAGCGCGCGGGATGACGCCTGTCGCTGCGGTCGCTCGACGCAGAAGGTGCATCGTGGAGGTTTCTGCCTTTGTTTTCTTATTGTTTATGCCGTAGACACCGAGAGGCGCAGAAGAAGAACCAAACAAACACAGAGCGAGGACACGTTCCCTCCCGAGAAGCGTCAACAACGATGGAGAATAATAATTAATCCCTCGGGGGCCAGGTTAATTGGTTAAGGGGGTTTTACGCGACTAAGCGCAGTCTCGTTGAATTTGTGATGCCCTACATCGCTCCGCAGTGAGCGGCTGCGGGTTGTCTGGTTTTATTCTAAGCAGCGGAGCGGACTGTCTGGCTCAGAATAAAGATGGTGTTCCGGAGTGAGGAGATGTGTCTGGCGCAACTGTTCCTGCAGTCCGGCTCTGAATATGACTGCATCAGTGAGCTGGGAGAACTGGGGCTGGTCGAGTTCCGAGATGTGAGTAGATACACGAGGAGGAGGAGGATGAAGAGGAGGATGCAGACACACACTAATCTCTCTCAGCTAGAATAATTTGATTAAGTACATTGAAAACATTATAATTAAATTTTACCCCACCATTTATTTTCCAACTACCTATCTATCTATCTATCTATCTATCTATCTATCTATCTATCTATCTATCTATCTATCTATCTATCTATCTATCTATCTATCTATCTATCTATCTATCTATCTGTCTGTCTGTCTGTCTGTCTGTCTGTCTGTCTGTCTGTCTATGAATGTACCTATCTATAAAATCTCTACAGATAACTGGTTTAAAGTTGTACCTACCGGTCATGAGATATATGAACATGAAAACAGATTTTTAAAAGTATTTAAGCCACATTTTATATTGTATGTAACCAGTAGAAGACTATTTATGGATGCACGTTCATCGACTGATGCGCCACCACCTGACCTGTGATGCTCCTCTGGTTTCAGCTCAACCCGAGCGTCAGCTCGTTCCAGCGGCGCTTCGTCAGCGAAATCAAGAGATGCGATGAGATGGAGAGGATTCTGGGTAAGAGAGCGGAGCACCTGGGCTGGTTCCTCTGCATGCAGCCTGAGCGTAGAAATCCACCCCCACAGCTGATCATATAGAGCAGGCAGCTTGAGGCCCTTTGTGTTCTGCAGAACACTCCCCCGGAGAATTAAGATTTCACAGCCAGCTCTGACACTCCGGCGATCGAGCAATTACCACGAAAACAAATCATCACATCAGCTTGTTTCTGTCGACAGGTTATCTGCTGAGGGAAATCCAGAAGGCTCATATAGCCGTTCCAGAGGAGGATGAGAGTCCACTGGCTCCCCCTCCCAGACAAGTCCTGGAGATCATGGTAAGTCTCATTTTAACCTGAATTCCCCATTTGAGCAACCACGTCTCATAACCTATAGTTGAGTAAGTTTATATCAAACCTGGGTGGAAATCTCATCTTATTCCCAGTGGGATCAGGAGGTCACCCAGCGTGTCTGGGATCTCTGTACAGACGGATTCACCTCAGCAGCTGAAAGCCCACTTTAGATTTTGGCTGCCTGACTCTGCTGCTTTTAGCTTCTCCATGTAATCATCAGTAATGGAGGAGGACGAAGACAATAAAAGTGATCATCTGCATCACTGCGTTGCCAGACTTTCACTTTTATCATCTTTTTTTTAATGTTTTATGATGATGATGATGAACGGCTACATAACACAAGTTAACGCTCTTTCTGTCTGAGAATGACCTGAAACTTTAGATGAGTTTTCACAGACCACACTAATATGGTTTCATTTCGCTTGGGGGCTTATCCAGGTTTCTGAAAAGTTGGATGCTCCCCAAAACCAATTATAACACAGTATATTATATAATAAGGACAATAGTGTGAATTTAAATGTCCTGATGCTCTGATAATAGACTTTACAAAAATATAGAAAATAAATAAGAAATTATAAAGAAAAATTCACATATTATCTACATTGGTTATTCTGTAAAATGAAAGTAATCATATAGACAAACATAAACGCAGATATTAATATGTCTGTGAAAGGCTCATACATCGGTTGGGGTTTAGTAATCATTATTCAGTTAAGTATTTCCACCTTTATATTTTATTATATTTACCAAAATATATCAACAGGCACTGACACACATGTAAATACACACTACACAGTACATAAATGTGCTTGCATACATATATAGAGACAAATGGTTGGAGTAATACATTCTTCCTTATATGAATTTAAAGTGTTGCTACAGCTGCAGAATTACTCTGTCTCTTGTGACCAGTGGAATATAATTGCTAATTGTACCTAATGTTAACAAACCTGGGTCAGTGTTGGTGTACAAAGACATTACTGAGTCATTTATCTGCTGTCATGACTCATTTTCTCTTCTTGCAAAATCTAAAACTACTTTGCACTTTAGTAAACAGTTGTTCCCATAACCACAGTGGCCGCTGCTCACCAGATGTGACCCAGTCTTGATTTATGTGATGTTCAGGAGCAGCTCCAGCGGCTGGAGATGGAGCTCAGCGAGGTTGCGAAGAACAAGGAGAAGCTGCAGCGGAACCTCCTGGAGCTCACCGAGTACACCCACATGCTGAAGATCACGCGGACCTTCGTCCACAGCCGCTCCAGAGTGAGTGTCTTTGTGCTTGTATCTCATTCAAGATGCCTCCCTTCACCACGACAGCAGCATCCTGCGCTCTCGTTGCTGACGTGTCTTGTTTCCCTTGGTGACGGAAGGTAGGGGTAGCGTTGACTTTAATTGATGACTCGGTAGCACTGCAGCCGTTAGGAGCAGCACCTGACTCACCCAGGCTGCAGCGTTAAAGAGAGAGTCGGCGAATAAAGAGCATCAGTGACGAGAGGGGTTTGAGTAGATAAACATAAAAGCTGTTACTTTACAGTAACGAAACATGTTCCTTTTCATAATCAGCATGAGGCTATTGGTCCCCAGTATGAAGAATTCCCCACCATGGAGACCGACTCGGTGAGTGGATGCACCGGTATGCAAAGACTCGGAGCCAAGCTGGGGTGAGCTGCAGCACGTCATCGTCTGAACGCTGCCGTTATCGGAGGGAAACGAGCCTCGATCCTAATCTGACTTCTCTCCTGGTCGCAGGTTTGTGTCGGGTCTTATCCAGCGGGTGAAGGTTGAGGCCTTCGAGCGCATGTTGTGGAGAGTGTGTAAAGGTTACACCATCCTCAGCTACGCGGAGTTGGATGAGAACCTCACCGATCTCGACACGGTAAGTTGTGGGGACTGATCACAGGTGTAAAGGGCTAAGTTTGTCTGTTCACACCGGGTATGGAGGATGGATGTTAATACCAAATCTGAAAGGGGTCAACTTTACAACCTGTTTCCCAAATCAGGGGAAGCATCCTTCAGAAGGACTTTGTATTTTACTCAATCTACAAAGACATGGCCTCCGTAGACCGAGTAGTCTGTGAAGGCTGGTCTCTGTGGAGGATTTCCTATTTGCACCGTCAGCTCTTTGGAGCAGCTGCACCTACTGCATACAGCATAGTTTGCTCATTAGCTGTGTCATTGTCACGTAATGAATCCCGGGATAGGTTGGGCCCAGGAGGGATCCATCCGTTGGATTCCCTTTGTTCTTCAGGAAGGGAAGGACACATTTGAAGGAGCCTTTCGAAACACGACAGCCAAGTTGTGCCGCTGTGATGCAATCGGTCCACAAATGCGTCCACCACCTAATGTGTCAGTCTCTTCATGGCTTTAGCAATAGTTTAATAATAACTTGTCTTTTCTGTTTTGTTTCAGGGTGAGATAAGCAAAAGTGTCGTGTTTCTCATCTCCTTCTGGGGAGACCAGATCGGACAGAAAGTTCAAAAGATCTGCGACTGGTAAGAACGCCGTCATCACACTGTTTAATGTTTAAATACCTGATGTCTTCTGCTTCATTATTACCACACACATCCATCTTTGTTGTCTTCAGTTACCACTGCCACCTCTATCCACACCCTGAGAACGACGAGGAGCGGGCAGATGTGCTGGACAGTTTAAAGACACGCATCCAGGACCTTAACAATGTAGGATTCACACACACACAGCAGCATTAAAGCCTCAGATCCAAACAGGAACATGTGACCTGTCCACACACAGAGAGTTAATACATGGTGCCTCCTCCAGGTGCTGCACCGCACTGAGGACTACTTGAGGCAGGTTCTGCAGAAGGCGTCAGAGTCGGTCTTCACCTGGGTGGTGCAGGTGAAAAAGATGAAGGCCATCTACCACATCCTGAACATCTGCAGCTTCGACGTCACCAACAAGTGTCTGATCGCTGAAGTGTGGTGTCCCGTCAGTGACTTGGCCAACCTGCGGGGGGCGCTAGAAGAGGGAGCGGTGAGTGAAACATATGGCACATGGCCTCCTTAAAGGGATAGTTCACCCAAAAATTCGACCCTAAGTAACGATACTAGCGGATGTAGTGATGCTAGCAGGAGTAGTGATGCTAGCAGATGTAATGATACTAGCGGATGTAGTGATGCTAGCAGATGTAATGATAGTAGCGGATGTAGTGATGCTAGCAGAAGTAGTGATGCTAGCTGATGAGGATATCAGAGGACGTTTAGGCTAAAAAGATGGTGTAAATGATGCAGTTGCGAATCAAATGTACTTAATCACTTACTTCCATTCATATGTGTTTTTCCTCCTCAGAGAAAAGGTGATGCAACCGTACCATCCTTTGTGAACCGCATCCCGAGCAGCGACCCTCCACCGACCATGCTAAGAACCAACAAGTTCACATCTGGGTTTCAGAGCATTGTGGAGGCTTATGGGGTGGGGGACTATCGCGAGGTAAGCCCAGGTAAGACTCTCCTGCTAGGTCTTTTGAAAGAACAGGGAAGTATCTCTTCATATGAGAAGCTCTGAGTCGGTGCACTGAGCGCGTGTCTCTTATCCGCAGCTCCCTTCACCATCATCACGTTCCCCTTCCTGTTCGCTGTGATGTTCGGTGACCTTGGACACGGGATGGTAATGAGCTTCTTTGCCTTGTGGATGGTGCTGACGGAGAAAAAGCAGAAGAAGAAACGCTCCAACAACGAGGTAGGGGGGGAGAGCGAGTCTTCCTCTCATCCATAATGCAGAGGTGGTATCATTGTGAATCATCTTTGGCTGATACCTGTGTTTGTCGCTGCCAGATCTGGACGACGTTTTTCAACGGGCGGTACATCATCCTGATGATGGGGCTTTTCTCCATCTACACCGGGCTCATTTACAACGACTGCTTCTCCAAGTCTCTCAACATATTCGGCTCCGGCTGGAGTGTGAAGGCTATGTTCACAAATCAGCAGTGGACGTAAGTTGTCAATATACTAATACACACAATCACAATCATAATTCTTTGGTGCTTTATTTCTATACATTTTGGTAAATGACACAAAAATCCTTCCATTACAGAAACAAAACACTCCGAACAAACGCTGTGCTCACGTTGGACCCAAACGTCAGTGGTGTTTTCGTTGGGCCGTACCCATTTGGAATTGATCCTGTGAGTAAATTACCTTAAACAGAAAAGACAGAATATGTTTGACCTCACTCTTGTATCATTATCACTGAAATGCTTTTTGTGAAATGTTTAATCAGATATGGAACATGGCGGTGAACCGACTGTCCTTCCTCAACTCGTACAAGATGAAGATGTCCGTTGTCATCGGGGTCATCCACATGAGCTTTGGAGTGGTGCTGAGTGTCTTCAATCACTTGTGAGTGCCTCCAGAATCTGTGTCAGTCGTTTTTTCATCACCTTTGTTCCTATTTCGCCCGCAAATAACTTATATTTATTTATGAAGCACTTTTCAAAATCTAAGATACAAAGTGCTTTACAAGGCAAGCAAAATAAAAGAATGTAATAAAATCATGAGCACAGCAAGGAGTAAGGAAACACAAATAATAAAAGACAATATTAATTTAAATTAATTTTAAAAGACATACAATTCTTTTAAATTAAATATATTAAGTGAAATTCAATAAATATAATTAAATTCAGGTAAAATCAGGAAAGGTTCTCTGATAACAGTTTATTTTAATAAGAGGAGAACAAAGGGGGCAATAAATAGAGCTTGCTAAGCATTTTGTGTTGCTACAGCCTGTTAGTTCCCAGAAACTATTCCGCATATTCAGGTTCATGATTAAAATTTGTGTTATTACTTGAAAAGGTTTGCATTCTCTCATATACAGAAAATGTACATCACTTTCCTCTTAGTGTCCGTTTCTGCAGCTTCTCTTATCGGGCTCCAATCTCACATTACCTTGTTTTGTCACACTAGCTGCTTGACGTTCATATTGCAAATGTGGACTAGTACTGACAAGGTGTTTCTGTGTTTGCTCTGGCAGAGAGGAGCTTGCTTTGCCTCAGATTTCTGGGGCTTTTTAACTCTGCAGAACTTCTACAAATACAAAACGCTACACAACACATTAGAGGGAAGAAAAACAAAACAAGGCATTTATCTCCTTCAAAACACATCAGTGAGCCTCTTGGTTGCACTGGAGGTAACGTTGCTTCATCAGCGCGAGCACAGGCCACAATATTTCATTTTGAATCATTCCCTCGTGCACCGTCCTGCAGCCAGAAATACTCAGAAGTGCAGTGCACCAAATCCACGGCTGAAAATAGTCTCTGGCCAAAGCGCTGTTAATGTTCTCTGATTTGAGGAGTATAAAAAGTACAAACTGATAAGAGCTGCAGTGCTGAGCTTTGTCCTGTGGAATTTCTGTGTCTCAGCAGCATATGTGGTATACTTATAATCGTACACTAATGATCATGCTTTACAGTTTAATATTGGCCTTGATGCAACACATGTCCATGACAATAATATCATATCATCCTCATCCATTTCTATTCATATATTGATACTTACTACGTCTGTACTACACTGATCACTTTAACACCTTCCTATGTTAATCTCCCTTTAGACACTTCCGACAGAAATTCAACGTATATCTGCTGTTCCTGCCGGAGATGCTCTTCCTGCTCTGTCTCTTTGGCTACCTGGTCTTCATGATTATCTACAAGTGGTTGGCGTTCGGCGCCCGGGACTCCAGCCAGGCTCCCAGCATCCTCATCCACTTCATCAACATGTTCGTCATGCAGGGGAATGATATCGCTCCTCTCTTCCCAGGACAGGTTAGTGTGTTTGCTGTTTCCTCTTAAATCAAATGTGTTTATCTCTATTTAAATCCTTCTTAATGTTTGCTGCTTCTTAACACGACTCCACAGATCGGGCTGCAGATCTTCTTGGTTGTAGTAGCGATGCTGTCGGTTCCTGTGTTGCTGTTAGGAAAGCCTCTCTACCTGTACTGGCTGTATCGTGGAGGCAAAGGCCTGCGCAGACGCAGAGTGAGTCCAGCTAAACAAATCAACGTCACAGTATCATATGTCTTTCTCCTACTCGAGCCGTTTGTGGTTTTAATGAAAATCTGTTGTCACACCTCAGGGTTATGAGAGGGTGAGGCGTGTCAGTGAGGATGATAATTCCACAGCGCCAGCCTATGACGATGATGAAGAGGAGGGGTTTGACGAAATCACCGGCAGAGAAGCTCTCCCCAAAGAGGTCAGAGATCCACCATCCTCATGTCCTCTCCGGTTGGATGTTGCATTGCAAACTGTTGTGTTGTGAATGGAAGTCTGTGTGTGACGTTAAGAGGAGTATGTGGTGCATGAGGGGAATTTGCATGGCTAATGGTCCGATGTGTTGTGGTTATGAAGATGAGGTTAGTGGTCTTAGAAGAGAAAAACCCATAGACTGTATATAAAGATTGACAACACGTCTCCACTTCCCCCCATTATTGAGAAATGAAGCCAAAATATATTATATTAATTACAAACACAACCATCATCCACCGATGACATAATTTGGACCAAGAGTCTGCGTAGTATCGATCAGGGGATGGAGCCTCGTTATTTAAGATCCACAGACACTTGACCTATCAGAATAAATTATAGCAAATTAAAAGCAAACTAACTAGAAAAGCACTTGAACAAACATTGATGTTTCCTTTTTAGCTTGTTCGATGTCCCATCTGCTAACATGGAGGAGGTGGGGTTTATGACCTAGTGGCAGTCTTGTCGCCCGTCTTTAATACAGTCCCTGAATCAAACCAAAGAGTTCATTGTTATTTAAGTGAGGTGTCTTATGTGTTGTTGAAATATTTGTTTACAGTTTGACTTCGCAGATGTGCTCCTGCACCAGGCCATTCACACCATAGAGTACTGCCTGGGCTGCATCTCCAACACTGCATCCTACCTGCGTCTCTGGGCCCTCAGCTTGGCTCACGCCCGTAAGTATTTTCTGAGCAACCAACGGCAGCGAAGACAATCTGTTTCCTGTTTACTCTGGCGCCCAGTATGTGTACACCATTTTAAAACAAAAACGTAGTATGGGTGTAGCCTTTGTTTCTACTGACTTCTACTACTTTGCATTTTTTTGCTAATACATGCTCATATGGATTTTGTTTCCGTTGGTTTCCACAGAGCTGTCAGAGGTGTTGTGGTCCATGGTGATGCGTCTGGGTCTGAGGGTCACCACAAGAGTCGGGGTCCTGTTCCTGGTGCCTGTGTTTGGCCTCTTTGCCGTGCTCACCGTGTCCATCCTGCTCGTCATGGAAGGCTTGTCTGCGTTCCTCCATGCTCTCCGCCTCCACTGGTGAGTCACTGTGGTTTACGACTGATCTGGATGTTAGGGATACATTTTTAGTTCGGTGATGTAATATGAATACAGTGATATGAGACTAGGAGTTAAGAAGGTCGGATTTTGCTCATTTTCCATTGTCACCCACTGTATTCACTATTCCTGTTTGCATTCACATTCCCCATCATTTACTGGGCCTCCATTAAATCGTTCCTGCTTGCTTCTCTAACTCAGGGTGGAGTTTCAGAACAAATTCTACCATGGCACCGGCGTCAAGTTCATCCCCTTCGACTTCTCCCTCCTGCCGTCTGTCTTTGAGCAAGATGGCTTACTTTAAAAAAAAAGAGGACTCCAAAGTGCTGGATATGAGTCGGGAGCAGACAATATCGATGGGACAGATGCTGGAAGCTGGAACAATTCACACTGTGACAACAAACCTGGGAGACGACGGATTGAAACTCACTCTTGTAGCAACATTTTTCACCACGACAATTTTTAAAAATCGTATCGGCTGTGCTGACTGCCTTACTACTGTACCCAGCAGACCTCTGAGTATACAGAGGTTCAAAAAGTTTGTTCTGTCCTTTGAGTTGCGAGGTTAGACATCGCTCAGCATCACGTCTCACACCAGTTGGGTTCCAATTTGTAATAGTTCATTTGCATCGTGCTGCGTAAAACTGGTTCTGTATTATTTGCAACATGGTATTTAAAAATGAAGGGTTAGACGGTGCGATGCTAAGTTCAAGTAGGTCACCGGAGACCATATCAAGCATCCTCATGTAGTGCCATAGATATATTTCTGATGAAGATGAAGATATGGGGATGCTTCGGGGTTATATAAAACTGCGCCTCCATGTGGTGAAGGAAAAGCTGCGGGCATCAACGTAAAAAAATAACTGAAAACCATGACCAACCCTTTTTGAGGCATATTGTCACAAAGCACTTTGCAGAAATGATTGTACAATTTCAAGTTTTCACTAATGACTGTGATGATGCCAAATGAAAATAATCTGCTTCTTTACTTATTAATGCGTTTATTTAAATGGAGCCTCCCTTGTAACCGATACCAGATACTCCAGATTCAAGTCAAGAAGCCTTTGGTCTTTCTTTGGTGATATTGCTTATTATACTTGTTAAAGGTTATATATATACAAGGTTTTTAATATGAATATAGCAGTAAAGACATAGAGGAGTAATGGCTTCCTGAGCAGAGAATGAAATCTTTCACCCGAAGGCTCAGACACTGACAGGATCACCAACCTGAGCTGGATTGTTTGTTTGCTGGCTCTCTTGTATAGAGGGTAAAGTTACTCAGTTGTGCTTCTGCTTGTGTGTTAATCTGCTGCTTTCACGGGCCACTGCATCATTAGAGCACAAAGGGAGTGCGACATCTAGTGGCAGTGAATGTTGTATATATAACCTTTAATAAGGATTATTATTCATTGTATTTATTTAAATCATCGTCTGTACAAGAGTCAAATATTTTACCATTTTGATGTGTTGTTTTGAGAAATGCAAAGCAAATAAAAGCATTAGTGTTCAATGCCATTTTATTAGCTTGTTCGTTCTTTTATTTCAGTGGAAAGTTGTTTATTGATAAAAAAAAAGAAGAAATGACTTTTCAGTCACTGCCCCTGAAAGAGAGTTTCATGGTTTAATCTTTCCTGCTGTTTAATCTGAACAACATCACTTGTGAGAAAACATGTCATTGATCATTATCAGCTTTTTAAGAGAATTTGCACTCAAATTACAAACTGTAAAACTGATTTTCAATAATTTGTTGACAAATTCTTGTCACTCAAGCTTTCAGTAAATTACTATTTTATTTATCAAGGATATGAGCATAAAACTGTAGTAACATAATCATTATAAGTGAAAATTAGGGTAAGTAACGTACATAGTACAAGTGGGCAACTGCAGCACAGTACTCCAGTTAATGTACTTTGTTACATACCACCACTGCTCATGTACACATTCATTCAAATGTATAAAACTTTAATTAAAAAAATTGTACATATTAGAAATTACTTTATCTGAACGTAGCTTTGATGTTTTCCTTGGAAGCGTAGCAGGATACAAGTTGAAACTGGTATGTAGAAGAAAATACTGAAATACAAGTTCACGACTGCAGCACTGTACTTGATGCACTTAGTAACACACCACCACTGCTTATGGCCCTATCATAGATATTGATATGATGCAATTTTAATTTTGTTCTTCCTCAAACTGAGTCTTGCAATGATGCAGAAAATTGCAGTAAATGCCATGTGACACACACACACACACACACACACACACACACAGAGAGAGAGAGAGAGAGAGAGAGAGAGAGAGCTGCACCCATATGCTATACTCCTGTGATGTGGACGTCATCACAGGATCCCTCTCTCTCTCTCGCTCTCTCTCATATCCACAGGCTGTATTCATATTGTGTTGATGTTTTGTGTTATTACTGGACGCAGTGAGGTTGCAGCCTCAGCAGCTTCCTGCACTGATGTGGTTGGTCGCAGGTGTTTTTAGAAACTACCGGAGCATCCTCACCATCACACAGCTGCAGGCTAACAGCAGCTTTAGCCCCGGACTCAGTGCACTGCAGCTGTCTATCTCTCTCTCTCTCTCTCTCTCTCTCTCTCTCTCTCTCTCTCTCTCTCTCTCTCTCTCTCTCTCTCTCGCGCTCGCTCCCTCACCCTCTCTCTCTCTCTCACGCAGCTAGCTAACAGCTGTTCTCTGGATCCCTCCATCCCTCCATCCCAACCGGACTAACGTGCGCGGCCGAGCGGAGCTAATGAACGAGCTGGTGCGGAGTTTGCCGTCCCCGAGCCTCCCGGGGCTCCACCTGCCGTGCGCGGGCACCTACAAGGGCTGGCTCTATAAATGGACCAACTACCTGAAGGGCTACCAGAGGCGCTGGTTCGTCCTCAGCAACGGCCTCGTGTCCTACTACAGGTAACCGACGGCGACCGACGCTCACACACGGGAACCGACGGGAACTAATGGTCACTAGCTTGAACTGACAAGAATTAAAGGTCATTAACAGGAACTAAAGGTCACTTACAGGAACTGATGGTAACTAAGCGTCACTAATGGTAACTTAACGTCCCAAACGAGAATTTAACGCCCCGAACGAGAACTAAACGTCACTAACCGGAACTAAACGTCACTAAGGAGAACTAAACGTCACTAAGGAGAACTAAACGTCACTAACTGGAACTAAACGTCACTAACTGGCACTGCGACTCCACCTCAGCCCGTTTGCAGCCATATATTCACACGACACGAAAACTGTTTGGTTACATTTGCTTCCTGCATCATGACTGAGGTGTTCTGCTGTATTCATATTAATATTAAATACAATCAAAAATCACAGTGACAAAAATGATGATTTTCTTTATATGATAATCAAAGAACTTTATTGCTATGACTTTATTTGAAGGTTCTGCAAAAGTTGGATCGGGGCTGAACAAAAATGGCCAAAAATTAGGTTAGAAGAAACATACGAACTTTGCAAATCAGCCATATCAATAATCATCACGATAAAGGTCACAAGTTCAAAGACAAATTAATTTGAAATATGATATAATATAATCATGTTAGTTTAGCTTTATTTCAGAGTCATAGGTCCATATCAAAATTACACAAATGTAATATACCTAATGCTAGTTACAAACAAGTCATGCAGTGTAATAAAGTGTGCATCTCCTCTCTGATTTGTCTGAAAACAGTAAACTATACTGGAAAAACCTTTCAGTACAGTGTGATGTTGTATGTTATGTCTAAAAGGTGCTATTTTAACAATAAACTACTATTGGCCCATTTCATAAATGCAGCTCATGAACACCCTATCTTTCTGCCATGCTGTCATACACTGACATATACCCTGTGTTTGCTGCTTTCCCTCAGGACTAAGGCAGAGATGGGACACACTTGCCGGGGCACCATACCCTTGGCCACAGCGCACATCGAGGTGGGTGACACCTGCCACATGGTGTTGACCAGCGGAGGCCGAAGCTACCACCTGAAGGCCACGTCTGAGGCAGAGTGTCAGCGCTGGGTGACAGCTATGCAGGAAGCCAAGGCCAACGCCACGCTCCTGATGCATCACTCAGGTGAGAAGGACAGTTTATACTTGTGTGTCATCTGTGTTTCAGCGAGGGAAACAATATGGGTTTTTAGCCCTTCTGCCAAGACACAATGCGAGTTCTTATAACAGGCAGTCTTTATAAGCAGGAACACTGGTGAGTGTTATTCTTTCAGAGCTGTAGATTCTTATTCATTGTTTCTTTCAAGAAATAACATCCTGGAATATGTACTGAAAGGGGACAACATGCCAGTCTGAGGGAGACAAAACAGCTGCATCCTGTCTGAAGGCTGCTGCAACCCTTACCTCAATGCTTTTTTTTTGTTGTGTGTCCTTGTGTTATTGAAAGAAAAAATCACAAGAGGGCAGTGTTGTTCAAGATGTGTTGAAGGAATGGTTGAGTTATTCAATTTAAAATCCATGAATTCAATCATGTCATCCAACACAGTTTAATGTAATATAATATAATATGTTTTGTATTATATGATTCTGAGGGACGTCTCCTGTTTGCTGCCTCTTTGTGGCCGTTTATAAAAACAAACCAGGGCAAAGATGCTCGGTGACGTTTTTCCGCTCGCTCGCTCTCTCTCTCTGCCTCTCCCTCTTTCTGCACAAATGTGCACAAGCACACACAAACACACACAAAGCTACCTCCTCCCTCCCACTCTGTCTCCTCTCTTCCTCCCAGTCTCCTTCGGTATGACGACAGCATAGGTTGAATGAAATGACCTTCCTTTAGACTCCTCCTTCCGATCTGGTAGCAGGAGGAGTAGAGAGAGAGAGAGAGAAAGGGAGAGAGCAGAAGGATGGGAAGATTTTCATTGAAAATATTTTTCACTACACTCTCACTGGACTATAGGGAGACATGAGTGCAGCCTTCTCAGTGAGCGACACCTTGTAAGTGACATCCTTGTTGATAATTTACTGACAACAAATTAAGAAGCATACTTAATGCTGTGTGTGTGCGTTTGTGCTTGTTTGCATGCACGTGTGGGATTGTAATTGTGTTGTTGGAGTTCACTGAGTTTGCAATTAACGAAAATACTGTATTCTGTGCAACTGTCTTTCTTAATGTGGCGATGGAAGCTCAACAGTATGGCATCATGAAGTGACGACTGAACAGCAGAACCTTATTTAACAGTCGATCTCGGTCACGTGTTACATATTTATCTAATTTGTTTTCAGCCAGAGGAATCATTTCTGAGAGGGGCGTGTCTATAAGCTCCCATCAATGAGGAGTATAAAGGTTTGCCCCCCCCGCAAGATGCAAATCAGTGTTTTCTGCTGCTGTGGCACCATTTGGTGTAACAAGCCCATGATGGATGTGGGATTTGTTTGTGCTGCATCTACCACTGTACAGCCACGAGCTGGTAGTGATTACACTTATCATATTAAACAGGATTTAAATAGCTGAGCCCATTTAGAAGATTGGTATTTGCTCTCTGAGGTTTCCCAGGGTTTCCATGAAATTATGTTCAAAGTGCTGCCACCATACATTTTAGCTATATTTTCTCTTTTGCAGTCATTTACTTTATATCTTAATATCCTACTAATCTAATGTGCTATTCTTGAACAAACATTAGTAATAAGCTGTCTATTTCACACAAGTTTGAGCCGGACAACTAATGTGTTTTTATGTATGTGCAAGCACAGAGGCTAATGTATGTGCACAGTTTATTATTGCATGAGCCTTTGTTCCAGTTGGCAGGTTCTCCAGTGTCTCTGTGGGTTTTCTCTGGCTTCCTCCCACTGTCTAAAGACATGCCGACAGAGGTTAGGTTGATTGGAGACGCTAATTTGACGGTAGCTTGAATGGTTATATGTCTCTGTATATTGGCCCTTTGTGTGCCCCGCCTCTCGCGCAGTGTCAGCTGGGATTGGCTCCAGCTCCAGGATAAACTGTGCAGATAATGGATGGACGGATGGATGGATGGTCCAGGTCCTGGTGGCAACAATAGCAGAGCCAATTGATTGACTTAAACAGGACAAGAACATAAATCATTAAATGGATCTTTCACCATGTTGTAACAGGCATAATTTACCCACCACAGGCTTTTCACTTTCGAATAATGATGTGTAAAAATTGTCAGTGTGACAGAATTCAAACTGCTCTAACAATCATTAAATATGGAGTCAAATGTTCAGTATCTGTGGGTGTGAGCGTGAATCTGATGAAATGTTTACAAAGAGAGAACACAGTGCGGCTCAGTTTCTGCTTCTGCAAATCCTGCTGCTCGATATTAGCTCTGGTCTTTTATCACTTCATCAGCTCACAGCCCGGTCCTCTCATCCCACACTGAGTCCACATTGGTGCTGTCTCTATCACCTGTGGGTGTGTTCCCATGATTCAACAATGAGTCACCGCTCTGTCTGTGTCCTGTGTGAAAACGAACTCATTAGTGCACAGAGACCACCCGAGTGCTCCTCTCTAGTAGAAGCACATTGTTATTCCATGGAAGCGGGTGAAAGGAGAAGTGCACATCCATAAGCGTGAGCATGGTTAGGCGGCAAATGGACCCGCGTCTCTTATTTATAATCTCCATCCATAGCACAGATCATTTCTCCTTTTCTCTCTCTGCTGTATATGGGTCATGAAACCATTACAGATGCTTGAAGGATTTTTCATCATCTAATTTACACTCACCTCCTCCTGAGACTTTGTTAATCCAGTTCGCTCTAGTTGTTTTTAATTTCTTTCCCCCTCTAATAGAGTGTTGTATCGTGTCTCCCTGCTTTGGTTCACACGAGCGAAGCAGACACTGGCCTAGATTCTGTCAACAAGCTCAGGAGTTTGCAGAGTGAACACACATACACAAAATCCATTTCCTGTAGCGATATGTTGACCTAGAATAATTCAATTATATATGATGGAGGCAGTTATTTGCTGGATTCTTTGGGTCGATAACTGTCTAAAGCATGAAACCAGACATGATCTAATTTTTAAAACCCTAACCCTTGTAACTTACAACTATAGGTTCTTTATAAACGAATGTTTTCCGTTTACAGAGTCTTTCCACAGACCACAGACTGTTTGCCAGGTGTATTGTTACAAACACATACAAACTGTCTCATATTTATTAGGATTATGTTTTCTTTTATATAACATTTCATGTCTGTTTGCATCTTATTTATCTCTTTATTCTTTTGATTACTAAAATGAATTTATACTTCGGAAACTCTGGAAACCGAAGCGTTAAACATTCTGGATGCGATGTCATTTGGTTTTACTGTGCGCTTGTCTTGTGTGTGGTGTGAATAACAACAAAGTGAATCTGTAGTTCAGATCCTAAGGTTTAACAGGACTGGGCTGTGCGGCTGAGTCACAAGAGAATGTGTCAGAAAGGTTCTGCACAAAATAACTGAGGTTTACATTCGATGCCGGATGCAGCCACATACAAAAAATACATCTGTATGTACAGAAAACTTAAAATGTGGGTTTGGACATCTCTATGTCCTCATGTTTATGTTCTGGCTCCTGGTTCTGAGTCCAGTCTCCCTCGTCTCCTTTCATAATCCCTGAGAATGATCGCTCAGTCAATGAGGGGCAGAGAGAAGGAGGGAAAGAGAAAGACAGGAGGAAAAGGGTAGTGCGTCATCTTTTTTTCTTCCTCTAAAAATAGCCTCGCCTCCTGATTGCACAGGACTACGTTACCAGGGCAACCGTGTTCATTCACAGTTTTCAGATCTTATAGAGGAAGGGGTGTCGAGGGGGATCGGGGAGTGAAGTGTTATTATCGTCCCCCATCCATTACTCAGTAGCAGTCTCTCAACTCAATCGAAATGCATAGTATTTGAACTACCTCTCTATCAATCAGTGTAAGGAGAAGTGAGATGAGATGGGATTTCACCCCCATAAAGATCCAAAGTACTTATACATTAGTAATGTCTAATATCCCTGTTGTATCCTTCCTTTGTCATTTTCTCTTCTCTCTGAGTGAAGATGACTCAGGAGATGAAGGCCCCGCACCTCAGGAGGACCGTGCCCTAACCCAAGGGGTGCTCAAGACTCTGGCCGGCAAGCTGGACGACCTGAGCACCTGCAACGAGCTGATTGGAAAGCACGGCGCCGCTCTCCAGCGTTCCCTCAGCGAGCTCGAGGAGCTGCGTGGATCCGTCGACAGCCCCGACCGCGTGAAAGCTGTGAACGAGCGAGCCACCCTGTTCCGCATCACCTCCAATGCTATGATCAATGTGAGTTCACACAGTGCAACGCCTCAGGCAGCATGTCACCACTGCTACTCAGTCGCAACCGAGTATTTTAATGACGCAGCTTGAGGACCCCGCCTGCGTCTTTTCACACGTGTTGTGTTCACACTTGTCAGGCTTGTCGGGATTTTCTGGACGTAGCAGAATCTCACAGCCGGAGGTGGCAGAAGGCCCTGCAGCATGAGAGAGAACAGCGCCACCATCTGGAGGAGACCATCGAGCAGTTAGCCAAACAGCACAACACCCTGGAGAGAGCCTGGAGAGAGAATCCCACCTCGTACACAGGTGAGACAGCATCACACTCTGTCCCCGGAGACGTCCTCCTCAGTGTAGGGTTGGTCTCACAGAATAAACATATACTTGCATCTTCTAGCCAGGAGGAGTGATGTATTTTTGTCACAGAAATGAAGCTTATTCAGTCTATCTTTTCTTATCATGTCTCAATTCTGTCATTTTTTATTAATTCTCATGGGAAGTCAAATTAAATTAAACAACTAAAAACAAAATAATCCCCCTAAACTGTTTTGTGTACGCTTTCAGACAGATTACCACAGAACTGAGTGTAAAATCAGAGGCAGATAAAGGAATTTCTGTCTTTCTTTTTTGTTGCCAACTTTAATACGCAAGGCAGCAACTACTGTGTAGTACATTTACAGAGGCTCAAACAGAAATGACCTGTTCTGTATACTAAGTTCCCATAACTCATGAATGTGTTTTCATGACAACATTAAGCTTCTCACAGAGTTCACATTACAAACCTATAAATAGGCTAAATATTTGCTGGTTAAACTGCTGTTGCATCACTTTAAACTAGAAGAGCACACAGAGAGCTCATACCCCGCCAAGGCCGATTAGCCACTTAATCGCCATGCAGCGTGAAGTTTTCCACAAAGTGTGCACAGGCAAAATAATCCATTCTCGGATTTACTAGAAAGGGCTATTTGTTACCATACAGTAACTGAATAACCTTAAAATAGTTACAAAATGTCTACCAAGTTTTTAAAAAAAAATTCATACAGTAGTTTTTATGTTATCCTGCTGAGAAACAAGCAATAAAAACCGAAACTTGAAGGAGGTAATGATAATCAAGTCTAAATAAAAACTGTTGAGCTTCTGCAGTCTGTACTGAATGGTTATTATTCACAATATGATTTCCTTTTAACCATTGTGAGTTATGTTACACTGTCTCTGTTATTTGATCACCCCTTGAAAATCAGCACTACATTATCTATGATGTATGCACTGTGTAATGGTGGAGGACCGGCTAAGCATTGTCCTCGTCCTGTGTTGGCTGCA
This sequence comes from Pseudopleuronectes americanus, assembly GCA_038501795.1. NCBI lineage: Eukaryota > Metazoa > Chordata > Actinopteri > Pleuronectiformes > Pleuronectidae > Pseudopleuronectes > Pseudopleuronectes americanus. Next base: position 12,163,167 of record CM076733.1, read on the forward strand.
GGTGTGGCTAGGTCTCAGGAGGGGGATGCAAGTGATGAGAATGATGACGCAGAGTTCTTCGATGCTATGGAGGACTCCACTGAATTCATAACCGTGACAGCCAGCGGCAACATACAGCACAAGTGAGACCTCACGACTGTGCATCATAATACCAGAGCTGCGATCAATCCACAGAACTGTATTTAAGGTTTGATGCTTTCTCTCAGGCGCTCGGGGAGTAATCAGAGTATGATGAGCGGAGGAGTGCCCAATGACTGGACTCACAATGAGAATGTAGGTCCCCAGTTCACTGTTGTAAATTAAACTTGTTCTCGTTTGTCTAATGCAAACAAAAAATCGACTTCATTCTTTTTTCTTTTCAGGAGACATCCGGCACAAACCAGGTGCAGCTTCGCAGAACAAGACGCAGCCGTATTCCTGACAAACCCAATTACTCCCTCAATCTCTGGAGCATCATGAAGAACTGTATCGGCAAAGACCTGTCCAAGATACCAATGCCTGTAAATAAAAAACATTAAAGGGAGAAAAAAAATTGATATTCTATTATTTACTATTTTATTCAATTTAGCGACTGCTTAATGTTATTGTTGTGCATTTGATAATGAACAATTGAATCTTGAATCTTTTAAAGGAACAGGCAATCAAAACAGGTCGATCTGAGGAGGGCTGTTTTAGATGATCCTTGTGGTATTTTGACCAAGATATGTTACAGGCATTTCATTAAGACCCCAAGGAACCATATCAACGTGTGGTAAAATGGGCATTATATGTCCCCTTTATAACTGGGTGTAACCCAAACATGGGGGAATTCTAGTTATTACCTGTGGATTTGAGTTAACAGGTATTCATATGGAATCTTTTGGATTATTTACACAGAACCTTTTGTGTCTGTTCGCTTGCAGGTAAACTTCAATGAGCCGCTGTCGATGCTGCAGCGTCTGACTGAGGATCTGGAGTACAGCGATCTTCTGGACCGAGCAGCACGCTGCGAATCCACCCTGGAGCAGATGTGCCTGGTGTCGGCCTTTTCTGTCTCCTCGTACTCCACCACAGTCCACCGCACAGCCAAGCCCTTCAACCCTCTGCTGGGGGAGACCTACGAGCTGGACCGGCTGGAGGAGTACGGTTACCGCTCCGTTTGTGAACAGGTGAGAAAAAAAAACTACAAACAGGAATATGAATACGATAGGATGTGTCCATTGCCTCTGCTGACACCAGCTGATGCTATTTACTTTCAGGTGAGTCACCACCCACCAGCCGCCGCCCACCATGTGATGTCACAGAAGGGATGGACACTGTGGCAGCACATCACTATCGACAGCAAGTTCCGAGGGAAATATATTTCTGTCGTGCCATTAGGTAAGAACTTCAAACACACCGTTGCACCGATGTAGTATATTTAACAATCAGTGAACTTTCTCCTTCTATTCCATCAAACATTCACTTCTAGGTGTGTATGAAACAAAACAGACATGCTTAGAGTCTGCTGATCCAGAATCTCCTCTCCTGACATGTTACTTTGACCCCATCACTCCATGCTCCTGCTAGACTCAGGCAATGTTATTGATTGGTGCAGCTACACAGTCTGGTCTTTCTACAATATTGGTGATTCATCTCTGTAGCGGTTGCTTGGAAACCCTCCTAATTATAAGCGGTGCTGGTTCTCCACTGGAACAATAGTGCACATGTCTCGACAAGCTTCTACTGTAATGACCTCCTCAGGACTTTATGATCCTGTAAGACAGGTTAACGTTTCTCTTCTCTACTGCTTTGCACACTTACCATTAAACTATAAGTGCTGTAATTCATTTAATACATGGACACAACTACAAACTAGATATGATCTGTAACCACACCCAAAACATTTGTAAGCACTTGAAAAATTTGCCACAATCAAGTAATGTGTGTCTTCATTCTGTTCCCTGTAGGAAACATTCACCTGCAGTTCCACTCAAGTGGAAACCACTATGTGTGGAGCAAAGTGACCTCAACGGTGCACAACATTATTGTGGGAAAACTTTGGATTGATCAGGTTTGTTGCCTTCGAATAACTCCTTATTTTAATTGGCCAAAATAACCCTAACCCTGACTTTTATTTTAGAGCAGTAAAAACTGTGAAAAATAAAAACGTATTATATAGATCTTACAAAAAGTCATAGGACTTCCTCTATTTTTCATACTGTCTTCCTTTCTGTTGCTGTTGGCAGTCGGGGGAAATTGACATTGTGAACACCACAACCAAGGACACCTGCCGTCTGAAATTCTCCCCCTACAGCTACTTCTCCAGAGATGTCCCACGGAAAGTACGTTCCTTCTACCTTTTCATTCTGACAGACATCTTTGTTAGTTATTGATTCATCAGCTAATAAGGAGCAGTGGCCTGAACATATTCACTCATATTCAAGCTTTTCTCATGTTTGATATGGTCCAATCTGCAGTATTATTCAATATTTCAAGCGGACACAACATCTGGAAGAGTGTAATTAGAGAAATAGTACTGCTGTCAAACTGCATGCAGGTCAGACCATGCATGTAACTGGTCTCTTCCTGCTCGTCTTCTTCTCTGGTGTCTCCAGGTGACAGGCGTGGTTGAGGACAGGGAGGGCACGGCTCGTTACATCTTGTCAGGGACCTGGGACGACAAGATGGAGAGTGCCAAAATAGTGGACAGCAGCCAAGGATGTGGTGGCTCTGAAGGCAAACAGAAGACGGTTTATCAGACGCTTCAGCCCAAACTCCTCTGGAAGAAATACCCTCTCCCGTACGTTTCCATGATTAGAGCAGCATTTCAACCCATCCCCCTCTCTGTGACCTGCATCTGACCTTTAGTCTTAATGTGTTCTCTCCTCTATCGTTCACCTTCCAGAGACAATGCAGAGAACATGCACTTTTTCTCCTCCCTGGCTTTGACTTTGAACGAACAGGAGGAGGGGGTTGCCCCCACTGACAGTCGTCTGCGGCAGGACCAGCGGCTAATGGAGGCCGGCCTGTGGGATGAAGCCAACGGCCAGAAGCAGCGACTCGAGGAACGTCAGAGGGTGGAGAGGAAAAAACGTGGCGCGCAAGCCAATCAGGCCCTGGAGGAGGGTGAGCACAAGGAAACCAGAAAGAGAGAGAGAGAGATTTTGCCTTTTACCTCATATACAGTTTACATTAACAGACAGATGATGGTTTGATCACTTTAGGTATACGGTGGCTTGAGTTTGTTTATCTGCATTACATTATGAGGTACATTGAATCAAAAATGGAGGCTGGTGATCATTTTGGTTCTTTGCAAATAATAACTTTTAAAACATACATTGTGCAGGAAACATAATCCCTGTTTTTTTTTAGGTTTAGGCTGAAGTTACTAAGAACTTCTCCCGTTTTAAACCAGACCACAATCTTTCACTAGCCAACTATACATAACCAGAAAGATGTGTAATTTTAGAACATAGGACAAGAGGGAGAACATCCCTTGTATATTCAGCATATTTTCGACTTGACATATACATAAATCTGCAGCATATTTTCATTATATTCTCATCATTATTAGTGGAGAAACCCTGGACTTTAGAACCTAACTTATATATGTTGGGGTGGAACATAGACGGTATTTACTCTCCTTATCCAGACAGCGTTCTTTCCCACGAAGAGTGCAGTATTTACACAGTGTGGAGAGAGTAGGACATTGTGCACATTCATGCCAGGTCTTAAAACAACTTGATTCTGTGTCAATAGGGCAACAAGACATCGAGGGCTACGAGCCACTGTGGTTTCAGAAGAGGACAGATGAAACAACAGGAGAAAATACGTACACCTACAGGGGCGGCTACTGGGAAGCCAAAGACAGACAGGACTGGACCCAATGCCCCGAGATTTTCTAAAAGACAAAATGTTCCCTTTCACGACAGCATCAGATCTGCTGAGTGGTTCCTTCTGATGGGAGGAATCTCTGTGAGTTATGTGTGTGTGTGTGTGTGTGTGTGTGTGTGTGTGGGCACTTTCAGAATTTCCTGCACAAAGCTCCCACTCCATGTGACTGATCTACTTTATCCCTACTGTTATAGCTTGTGTTTTCATAATGCAGGGCCTCACTTCAGCAGAGAGATATTTATGAGTGTGTGAATGTGCGTGTGAGGCTGTCAAGAAAAAACGTCCATTTCCTGGAGTGAGAGTGTGTGTAAGGGAATAACCTAGGGGGCAAGGAGTGCTGCAAATGTTTTGGTACAAGCACTGAATGTCTTGTTCTCCTCGAAGCTGGAACACGATCCTCACGCTGGGCTGTGCCAGACACATAAAACTTTGAAAGGACCGTTGCAGGATGAAGCATTGTTGTGCACAGAGAAGGATTTTTTCACAGCAGAACTTTATTTACTGATCCAACTGATCCTTGGAGATTTTTTTTTACTATTCTATTTCTTAAAATTTGCACAAACTGTACTTTCAAGGATTTACAGTTACAGTCAGCTGTGACAGGCTGGAGAGCAGCTTCTTTGTCATGAAACCCAAAGTAGACATCTTTCTCTTTGGATGGACAACGGATGACAAGACCATGTTGTTTTACAGGTACGGCTGCACATCATTTCAAACCTGTTTCTGGTTGGATTAAAGGGGACATTTTACCACGGTGTGGACAGTCAGGCTGAGTTGCACATAATTTATTGGCGCTTGATGCATATTATTGACATAATGTCCTGCACCTCTGCTGCAGCAGTTTCCATGACTTTCTCTACAGAACTAAACCACTTCAAATATCTCAGAGACTCTACCATAGGAGTTCCACTGAAGTATAATCTGCTAAACCAGGGGATTTTCTCCAGCAAGGGATTATACTGCTGTTGGGTGCTTGTTGGTAATTTTAGCCTTAATTATGTAATAAAGTAGCAAAACCCTGTAAACATGTTCTCTGAGGTTTGGAGCAGATTATAGCAGTCGGACAGACTAGGATTTCCTTTCAAGGCACTTACATGTATTTTTCAGGGTGAATTTCATTTTGTTTTACTCAGAATATCAGGGTTTATCATATATCAAATGACAACAAACATATTCGCCACAATTAAAACTCTTAGAATTGGCTGGTTTTACTATTACAACTTTTATAATAGTAAAACCACACTTGAGAAGAAAATACACCCAAGTCAGAAAGGTGTTTTATGCAGCACATTTCATATAGTAGAAGTGTCATTTAGCTGAATCATAGATCAAAATCAGTCCAGAGCCAGAAAACTATTAAGAGAAAGCTTAGCAGAACATTAGCTCAGATTTTGTGTGCTGATGAACACTGTACATAAGTAGTGAATATGCATTCTCTTAATAAACAACAATAAGCTGTTTATTCATCCTTTTCAGCTTGTTGTATAAAGGGTTCATTTGGTCTATATATAGCAAGAATATAATAGAACTAGAATCACCTCATAAGAAATTACTGTAAGAAAGTATTATTTCACAAAACTGGTCACTATTTGAACTCCATTTGTCAAGATCATATACCAATTCCTGCGATGTTGGGGAATTAAAATGATGAACATGAGTTTATAAGATACAGTGAATATAAAATGTTGATGATACAAATAAGCACAACATCATGTTTACATGCAGGTATCAGTTCATTCTACATAAATTCAAAGGTTTCCATGAAAATATATAGCTATGCATGGTATAAGTGCTCTAGCGCCTCTGTAGTGAGAAGCCTCTTCACCTAGCTAACTGTAACGTGGACTACATTATGTGAACTCAACCTTTTGGGCCCAATGGCCGAAAAAACTTTTTGAGCTCAAAATAAAAACATTAACTTGTCACTGTGTGGTTGTTTACTGTCAAATCTTTCAAGTCCCTGAGGACAAATGACGCAGAGGACGTTCCGAGTGTCAGTGTCTGTCGTGAGTCCTCAAGACCAATCTTAACTTCCTCTTTCTTCTCAAAACTGCTGTTAACTCACTTTTACAATTCACTAAAGAAAATCTGCAGGTTAAACAGGTTTTTATGGACGAAGCAATGGAGGAGACTGATTTGGATCAGCCAGTTTGAAAGCTATTTGAGAGTGAGTTGTTTTCCTTTTGCCTCCAGGCCTTCCTCATGTACAATGATTTATACTTTCACTTGATTGAATCAGACATACATATATAAACCATGTCCACATTTCCATATTAGATATATCATTAATTGTTACTGCTCCTCTTTTCTTTTAAAGGGAAGTGGAAATAAGTCCTGAAAATGTGTAGTAAGTAAAGCCAGGGCACTAAAGCAGTGGTTCGCAAACTAGGGTCGGGACCCAGATGGTCACAAGATTATTTCCATAATAAAAACAACATTAAAGACAATTCTTAATGTCCAAAATGTTCCAAAATATATAAAAAAGTAGTTAATTTAAAATAAACCATGCAAATTATCATCAGCCTTCTGATTGTCTTTGACTCCACGACTCCAGAGTTGATTGTGAGCTTCAGTTGTAACATGTTGGTTGATAGTTAGTTTGCATTCATGTAAACGTGGGTGATTGTTTTTGTGAACTGACACAACTAAATATTAAATTTAATTCAATTGAATTGCATTTGGCTGCTACACTGTTCACCCATGAAACTCTGAGAAGTGTTTTGTGGACTCTACCACTTCACCCACCCTCCATGGGAACAGTGGCGAGCAGGTAATGAGGGATTTATTTCATTTTGGGGTGAACTGTCCCTTTCAGTCTCGCCTCTTTTATAGGGAATCATTACAATCGTGCTACATGTTGCTTGTTCCTCGACCTGAGTGACAGGATCACATAGTGTCGCTGGATGATGATGATTCCCGACCTGATGGAGGCTCCAACCTCAGCTTCACGTCTCTGAAGTGTCGTGGCTCTTTAAACACACCAGCCAATGACGGCGAAGAACTTCCGCTCCAGCTCGGCTCGACTCGGCTCGGCTGACAGTTGATTCGCGGTGACCGAGTGACCGAGCGGCGGAGACTTTTGAGGGGGTGATGCTGCAGTCAGTGCGGTCAATGGACTCGTCAGGGAACAAGGTAAAGATGACGCAGCTCAGCGGGGAGACTGCTAACGTGTCGCCCGTTGAACTGCAGCTAACACCGGGTCGCACCGCGAGTAACGGCCGCCGCTGGCCAGCTTGCTTTGGAGCCGTAGCAACCAGACTGGAGATAGCTAGCTGCTAACGTTAGCGTGAAGCAGGAACGCCGAGTTCGGCTGCCCGGTGTTCGGTGGCAGTCCGCGGCAGAGGTCAGCCGCCTCACCCCTTCTTTGAATTTGAGCAAACAAACAAAATGCCGGTTCTCCGCCGTTTGACAGAAATTGTGACCGAATGACAACATCGCGTCTGAGCCGCCGCTGCTGCTGCACCGTGTTTGTGTTGTTGTGTCGTTTCTTGGACATGGGAATCTCAGGATCTCCGGACCTGAAGTAAGCTGCTATTTAAAGCGGGGGTTCAAACCATAACTCCAGTGAACTGCACCCAGTGGCGTGAGTGGTATTGAGTTACAGCGGAGGGGTGCCCCCCCGCTGTTTACTACCCTGCAGCGGGTGGTGTTTGGTGCATCGTCCCGTCACGGTCAGTCCATGGCAGAGGACCAGGGTAATAACCGGTTATAACCAATCTGTGGAGAGGAAGGCACGTTTGGGTTGTGTTTGTCCAACCCGCTCCGAACGTCTCCCTCCTCTGTTGCTCTCTTCCTGTTCCTGCACGACCTCGCATAAGTTACACAACCAGTCCGTCATGCAAACTGGAAACACGTGTCTGTGGGCGGCGCTGAGCTGATGCAGGTTTGCTGAACAACAAAGCGGCGCAGCCCTCGAGGAGGAGGAAACCGGCTGCGCTCTCTCCCCGCGATGTTTACCTCACAGTCTGGGTCGAGAGCCACGGATTCAACATGTGTTTGCCTTTCAGGGAGGACCATGATGCGACCATGATCAGCGCCGATGGCTTCTCCAAATGCGAGGCGACTCTGCGGGAGGGAGGCAGGAGGCGGCCCCCTGCGGAGATGCTCCATCTGCTGACAGCTGTGATCGTGTGGCTGGTGACGGGCACCACCATCTCCAGCCTCAACAAATGGATCTTCGCCGTGTACAACTTCAGGTACCCGCTGCTGCTGTCCGCCCTGCACATGCTCACGGCCATAGTGGTGGACTACGGGCTCATCAAGCTGCGGGTGATCCACCAGAACGGTGCTGGAGAGAAGGAACTGACCACCAACGCCAAGTGCAAGGTGTTCCTGTTGAGTCTGACATTTTGCGCTAGTATCGCCTTCGGGAACATGGGCCTGAACCAGGTCCAGCTGTCGTTTGCACAGATGATCTACACGACCACTCCGCTCTTCACTCTCGCCATCTCCGCTCTGGTAATGGGCAAGCACCATCACATCCTCAAATACACAGCCATGATGCCCATCTGCCTGGGAGCCTCCTTCAGCATCATGGGGGAGGTCCAGTACGACCAGACCGGCTGCTTCTTTGTGTTTGCTGCGACCATGTTGAGGGGTGTCAAGTCCATTCAGCAGAGTGAGTACCTCTTTACTAGGTCAGTTCCCGGTTCCCTGTCCTGTAGGTCAACACCGGGCTGTAGAAACTAATCCTCCGAGGTAGTTCAAATTATTTTTAAACTGGAAAAATTCCTCATGACATCAGAGGATATTTTAGTGTTTTCCCCCGGACGCCCCAGCGGTCTGCGGTCCTGGAACTTTTTAGTGTTTCGGTGAATCACTCTTGGGTCCAGTAACACCCACGCATTACGCTGGAATGTCACAGTTGCACATTTTCTGGCTACCTAGGAAACATAATACAAAATGTTTATGTGTGTATGAGGTATAACTGCCAGAGTTTCCTCATATCCAAATTACATGCTGATCAGTTGAGCATGAATGCTTCTCTTGTTTGTTGAGGAACTGGAGTCTTTAGAAGGCCTGAACTTCTTGTTACAGCTGCTAACAGCAATCTTAATGGAAGCCAGTATAGATTCAGTGATGTATTTTTGAAGTTTCTCTTTGATAAAGAATTATTCCTGGTTTTCAAAATCCCAAAATAAACTGAGTGGCCCAGAGACCTCATCTTGAAATTCATTGACAGTTTATCTGTGTTTATAATATGTACCCAGGACTCCATGAAGTGCTGTAGTAGAGTGCCTACCTCTGCCAAAGCCTCTATAAACACCCTTAAATTCAACCAAGCCACACCAACTTGCACACTCTTCTTCTCCATAAATATCCAACTTCTTCACATCAAGATTAATGAATTATTTGCTAGAGAATCTGCGAAAATTCTCGCAACATTTAAGAAAGTTTAAAAAAAATATCCTGAATCCAGCCATTTGTCTTAATCCACCCCCAAATTGAATTAGTTATTTCTTGGCTCGTGTCCCATCCTTCTACCGAGTTTCATGGAAATCCCTTTGTCAGACAAATAAACAGACAGGGAGGAAAACATGACCTCCTAGACAGGGGTGGAAAACATGGTGAGACTGAAGATGTGGCCACAGTTGAAGTGAACCTTTCGTGGAAAGAGACTCTCTTGAATTGATATCACATGGTTTGCCATCACTTCTCATTTATCAAATGTTCTCCGCTCTCATGGACGCATTTGTTGTCGTAGTTGCTTTAATATGTGCGTCTGTGCAGTGGATTAGTCTCTTTAATGTCATGAGTCCTAATAACACTGTAGTTGTAAGAGAAGAAAGATGAGATATGAGTTTCTAAATATATAATGAGGCCCCCTCTTTAATTAGTTAGATAATACAGGAGCAGATATTAGTGTTCGCTCAGAGCTACTGACTTCGGACCTCGAGGTACAGAGCTTGTTACCATAGGTTTATCTTTTTAAATCCTCAAATACTTTACTATAGCTTCTAGCAGATGAGTTCAGAAGGTTACCTGCTTTATTTAATACAAAGCCTTAATGAGGAAGAACATGGAGGAAAGATAATGACCTTCTTTGGAGCAGAATTAAAAAAAACAAGGTCCAGCAAAGGAAAGTTGCTTCACATTTCTTTTATTTTTAATCCAACACTTAAAATCCATCCTGAAGATCCAATGTAGCTCCGCGATGTTGTCTCAAGTTTCAAAGAGCTATTTTAATCCTCTCTCGCTTGTTGTTGTTAACAGCTTCTCCTCGGGCTATTTTTCTGACACACTTCAGATGTGTTTAGTTTAAAGGTCAAAGGAGTCAAGGCCTCAGTCTGTGTTTACAGTCTGTGAACAGCGTTAGAGCTGCTTCATCACTTTACCTTATATATATATGACCTTCATATAAAGATGTGTTTCCAGACATGAAGGCATTTTATACTTTTCAAACAGGAGTTTTGCATAATTCCATTTCCTGCTATCTGTCCACTTCGGAGTTCACTCTCACCTTATTGAAGTCTGCTGCTGTTATTTTGACCAGAAGAACACAGTTACTTTCTGTTACATCACCTCAAGCCAGAACAGTGTGTTTCTGTTTTGTAAGTCTCCAAATTGTTTCCATTCCAGTTATGTTTATAACTTCTGTGTATGTGTCTTTGTTAAATCAGGCATCCTACTTCAGGAAGAGAAAATCAACTCTGTGTTCCTGCTCTACCTGATGTCCATTCCTAGCTTCTGCATCTTGACTGTGGCCGCTCTGGCCTTAGAGAACTGGACTCTGATGGAATCGCCGATGCATTACGACCGCCACCTGTGGGTCTTCATCCTGCTCAGCTGCCTGGGCTCAGTCATGTACAACCTGGCCAGCTCCTGCGTCATCACGCTCACCTCGGCCGTCACCCTGCACATCCTGGGCAACCTGAGCGTGGTGGGGAACCTGCTGTTGTCCCAGCTGCTCTTCGGCAGCGAGCTGTCCGCCCTCAGCTGCGCGGGAGTGGTGTTGACGCTGTCCGGCATGCTCATCTATCAGAACTCTGAGTTTATCGTCAGCTGTTTTGACGCACATAAGGCCAAATCGAAAGTTTCCGGACAGGTGGACGGTCACGGTGCATGTGGAGAGGAATCTTGCTCGTCTGAACCAACGTATCATCAGCAGAGATCAGACGGCAAAGAAGAAGACAAGATGGACTGAGGTGAAAGGATGAAGGAGAGAGTAACATGCTTAAGGGAAAAAATTGCTAAAAACCCTGGCTGGGACCTTATAAGGCCATTAACACTGATGCTGTTACAGATCTTTTATTTCAACTTTATTATTTTTTACTTCCACACTGTTCCAATTTATCTCTCCTCTGGTCACACAGAACTCCAGGCCTCAGAGAAGAGAAGTTTGCCTTTTATTTCTCGCGGTGATGGTTAGCTTCCCTCCTTCATCTGTACCTAACCTGTGTCGGTATATGCATGCAAGAGCACACTAAACTGTTCAGTACCTCACGGGGTATCCACACCATCACTCACACTACACTGTGAAATAGTCTCACTATCAGAGGGCTCTAATCAAGGATTTTCAGTGGCTGACGTGGACATTGTTAGCCTCAGAGTGGGCACTATTTTTAGTAAGAAAGAAAAAGTATATATATATGGTACTTTTACCTGACATTCACCTGGCCCTGTCATGGTAGGGGACCGGGGTTGTTTGGCAGCTTTTTTTTAAAAAACATTTGATTTCATGTTTTTGTTGGTGTGTAATGCAGGAAGCTTGTCAAATAAGGACACTGCTGTTGTTGCTGTTACGGCTTAAACCTTTTGCTGAAGGCGAAATTTACAACGACTGTCAAAGCCAACATTTCTGTACAATGAGACGCCTCTTCTCCTCCACTGAAGCACATCTTTAAGGAGAGGCCCGAGCTCTGTGTTTTGTCCTCCCCCTCTGAACCTCGCCTGTCGCTGCCCAATTAAGGCCGAGATCTCCTGCTCCTGCCAGCTTGAGAGGAAGGTCTCTCCCAGTAGAATTAGTCCAATTACTCCAGTCTTTTACCGCAGCTCAATAATTAGCTCCACGAGTTCTCTAAGGAGTGTCACTCCACTTTAGCTGTCACTCTCTCCCCCGAGGGTGACGAGAAAAGAGAGGAACGAGCTGACCTCCCGGTAGCTTCTTCCATCCACTGTCGTCTGTTGAGTGTAGGTTTTGCAAGCGACACAAAGTTGGTTTCACAGCACATCTTGACAAAAGGCTGACTCCTGCTGGACAGTGTTATGTTTTCTCTCTGTATGTGCTTTCATTTGAACCCCCTTTTAAATGTTTCTGTGTTAGAGAATATTTCTTTTTGAGTGGATATAGCTATCTTTGGCTTAATAATGCTGTACATTTTTGTTCTCAAGTGTCTTTTACATGCATTCGTTAATTTATCGATTGCTCTGGCCTCTTCTATACCTCTCTAGAGGAAAAAGTCAGGTATGACAAGCATGCCACTGCTTGGTGATCGGGGACGTCCCTCATACTCCCTCCAACATAAATGGTATGCCAAATGTTTACTTTGAAAGCTATGTTCTGTTATGCTGGTTCTATCAGTGTTGTAATAACTGGTTCTTTCAGTGAGGGAACAGTGTCGTCACTCATGTCAAGTTCATTTCGACAACAACAACGAAGCCATACTTCTAAGTGTGTTTTGTTTTGGACACTTTTCATACCCTCTGTATACTTTGCCATAAGAATAACTTTATGTAGGATTGTATAGTGAAAGATCTTTAGTTGATATATATACATATATATATATATCGCAGACTTAAAATGTATTTCAATAGTGCCATTCTTAAAATTTCATTTTCCTGAGCATTGTAAGTAATTGAGAATTAATATTTGGACCTTTTTCGTTAATTAATCCCCAGTCAGTGGAAAATGTAAGAAAGATATGAAGTGTTTTTATTTTGCTGTATGATGATTGGTTTTGTGGGTTTAACATTATTGAATACCTCATCTGTTAACTATGACCTCATGCCCCTGTGTTTGTTTATTATTAATTATTGGATGGAGAGCAAGCAGGTTTTCAACCACCACACTAAACCAGCCTGTGGATGTTTGGTTTTAATGTGTCAACAGAGTCACCCGAGCACAGATATCAGCATATTTTAAAACACAGATGTTAAATTCGTTTTTAGTTTTACACTCTCAGTCTGGTGTCGGGCAAGTCTCATGGACTACATGTTGAGGAAATAATGAGTGTGGGGCGAAGCAACAGTTGCACTGACATGGTGAGAAGACGCCTGTGTCTTCAGAGCCTACGGTTCCTGTGTATATATATATTGGTTTTTGATTGTTTGCAAAGCTAGTTGGATGTAAATAGTTATTTTATGATATTTATGTATTTTATAGTAATATATGGTTGGAATAAGCTACACTGGTTCAAGAATGAAACGTTTGCCTCATGCCTTATTTGGACACACTGTAGAAAAGGAAGGAGTGATCCAATCTCTCATTTTCCATTTTTGTTGAATTGTTTGGGAATACCTTGAACGCCAACAGCAGGCGAGAGTATGCTTCTGATTAGAGGCCAAGATATGGACGGTTAACATTATCCCCAATTGCTTGAATACAAATAAACTGACTGGTACAATAAACAATAACAAACACCTCATAACTGAGTCCGAGTTGCTGTTTACATGAATTAACACCACTGTCTCACACCTCATTACTGTAAATGTCTTACACCAATGTTTATAAATCTTGATATTTCAAAACAATTTCAAATTCTTACCTGAAACAGCATCTATTCTGTGAGGACATTTATTACAGATCAAAGTCCCCCATGAGGCTGGAATTGACAATAATTTTTTGTTGAGTTTGTCAAATAATTAACAGTTTTGTATATAAAATGTCTAAAATAATAGGAAATAGCTATGGGTGCCCATGATGGTATCTTTTAAATAGCAGTTGTGTCTGAGCAACAGTACAAAAGAAAAAATCAATTATCATAGAAAAGCAGGATTTTATTTGTCTATTTTTAATTCATAAAATGATTTTATTAATATCTTGGAACAGAATACACATTCTCCTCTCAGAACAGGGAGAAAATTTATAAAAAAAATAAAATTGACTGAATCCAGTTGAGCTTCTCCGGTTTTATGATCCTGGAATTGTTCATGTTTGTTCTGATCGAGTCATTTGCTTTTTCTTAATGTAACAAGTGAAATGTTGATAAAAAAGCCCATTGAAGCTCAATAGTTTATTTTGAAGCGGTTATGCATTTACACCACTGGGTGGCACAGTTTATCTGATTTCTGATTTATTCGCTCCTCTGCTTTGGAGACAGGACTGATGATGTGTGGAAGAATCCTGCACTTAAGAATATATTTCTTGGGCTTGATCATATTCTTTCATACGTCTTCCTTATGAAGAGTGAAGAATTCTGCCTCATTCAAGCAATTACTTAAGAAAATGTCACAGTGTCATTAAGGGCAAGACACAGAGGACCACTAGCCACTGTGGTTTGAGATGAGGACAGATGATACAACAGGAGAAAATACTTACGTCTACAAAGGCGGCAAAAGACAGACAGGACAGACCCAATGTCCCGAGACCTCTAGAGACAAAATGTTCTTTTTCACCACCTGCATAGACAGACTGAGGGGGGTTGTCCTGATGGCAGGACACTCTGTGACTTATAGCTAGTGTGCATGTGTGCGTGTGTGTGTTCGTGAGTGTGACTTATAGCTAGAGTGTGTTTGTGTGTGTGTGTGTGTGTGTGTGCGCACGCGCGCGCTCACTCTTACAAATTCCTTTGTCTCTAAACAAAGTTCACTGGTCAGTATTTTTGCCTGAATAAGGCAGCGCTCAGAGTTTTTCCCTTTGTTAACTCCTTCATTTCTCACTAAATTATTCTCCTGCAGCCGACTCCTTCAAACAAACTGTGACCAAGCCAAATGTGTGAACAACTAAAAAAACACAGAGTGTAGCTGAGGGAAGGTCCGATAAAGTTTCACATGACATCATCCAACCAGGATGCAGTGGCCAGGGGAGGCGAGACTGATGGACCTGGACCTGATGTGTTCCTTCCTCTTCCTCCTCCTCCTCCTCCTCCTCCTCCTCCTCCTCCTCTTCCTCTTCCTCCACCTCCTCCTCCTCCTGCACCTTCTTCCCATCTTGGGTGGTTCTCGTGCGCGACCTCCTCTCGCTCTCCAAACAGGAATCCCGCGCTGTGGTGAGAGGTCTGATGTCAGACCTCAGCTCTCACAGCCCTGCAAGACAAGTGCACCGAAGACTTCTGAGGAGCCCGAAGACTCACTAGACCCCATCAACAGGTGAGTGACCCTGCACCTCAGCAGGCCGACAAAAACCAAACCATTAAATCCACAATTCTATATTGCATTATTGTCCCAAATCTTGTGTTTTTAAGCTTTGAATCATCTCGTTCTCCTATTTGTCTGAGCACATAGTTTCACGCTGGTATCAGATCCTTGTCGTTATGCTCTCGTTCCACTACATTACTATATTTGTACGTGCTTTTGCTCCGTCTCTGTTGCACTCAGCCTGTTGCTGAGATACACCGAGCACTACTTCACTAAGACTAACACATTTCTCTTTGCATGGACGCTCAGTATGTTTCTGTTAAGACTCACACAACTGTTTATATTTGAAGACTGCGACTAGAACAGATGCAGGCTCTTATGCAATGGGGTTATTCAGTGTAAACACCGGAGCACTATCTGGTCTGTTTAAGTGATTCAGAAACATCCAGTCATGATGAATGTTTTGATTTCTGAATTCAAGTTGTTCCATTTGCATGTCAGAAAAGTGAGTTTCAACTTTTTAAAACGTCAAGTGTGTTTATGTGTGTTGACTCTCAGACATGGAGGAAAAAACTGACGGTGGATCGGCTGCAGTGACCAGTGAGGAACTGGCTGCTGTTGAAGATGAAGAGGTTCTCAACAAGATGGTGAGCCAACGATTGATCTCTCACCAGAGTGTCATGGAAAAGCAGTGATCATTTGACCAAAGTGTTTGAAGGGCACGGTGAGAATTAATAGCTTGCCACTCCAGAGTTTTTTTGTTTTTTTTACAATTCTAGCTGGACGACGCAGCCGATTTCGACCAGAGACGAATGATTCGTGCTGCATTAAGAGACCTGCTGAAGAAAAAGAGAGGTAAAAGCTGAGGATGCCCGTGGGCCACATTCTCCTCTGAGGCTTTGCCTGGTTTCTAAACTCTCCAACCGTCTGTGATCAGATAAACGGGAGCAGGAGCGAGGGTCGAGGCAGCAGGACCTGAAGCAGCAGGGCCTCGGCAAAGGAGCGAAGACCGGCTCAGCAGTTAGCACAGGCAGAGCGTCCATGAACCAGCAGCCGTCAACAAACAGTGAGTCAGATTAATACAGATAATCTCTGACACCTCTGTTGCACGTGCATATGTTATTCTGTTGCTGATATTCTCTTTTTAGAACCGGCAGGTCAGTCCTCTCCATCAGCCTCCGCTCCCTTCAACAGGACAGGAGGCAGGTGAGTCACATTTCAGCACGTGAACATTTTTGCGTGGTCTGTTTTTGCATTAACTGTAAAAAGGATTATTATAAAAACATACATGCACAGAGAAAGGATTTTGTAGATGCTGTAGATACCAATTCAGCTTATTTTCACAACTTTTATTAACACAATGTTTGAGCACTTTTTCACAAACACAAATAAAAGTATGGTTCTGCGCACACAAACACAAATAAAAGAACTGTACTGCAGCAACAATAATTACCAATTGTTATGTAATCCAACTTCCATCCAACTGACATATGCATCATGGAATCTGATCAATAGGTTATATATATATAGACAGCAATGCTTGATTTGTTACCAGCTCTACACAAAACGAAAATACTAAACCTTCTCATTCTGACAGTTTCTCCATCATTTCTCAGTCCTAGAGGGAAAATGAATTCTTCCATGTCATGAATTTCATTGTTTGGTCGCTTTTAAAACTGAAGTTGTTGCCGTAGCTGTTTGTTTACTACATTGCAAATTCAATCCATCGCAGTGGTCTTGTATATTTTACCTCATTCACCCCAAAGGGGAATGTTTCGTATGCTTAAAGTAACACTTACTTAATCCTGAATATCTGTGATACATCATCGTGTCCTCTCCTCAGCAAGACCAGTCCTGCTGCAGCCCCGGTCCAGACATGTCCTGCTGCTGCTGCAGTACCCAACGCAAAAAATGTCAAACAGATGCTTCTGGATTGGTGCAGGGCCAAAACAGAGCCTTATGAGGTAAATATGCCCAGACTCTCTTATTGCCCTGTGGAGCTATACATAGCTCTGCTCCTTATGGCTAACTCATTTCCACTGTTTCTCCTCAACTGACTCCGCTCTGGTGTATGAAACAGGGGGTGAAAATCCAGAACTTCTCCTCAAGCTGGAAAGATGGTATAGCCTTTTGCGCCTTAGTCCACCGGTTCTTCCCTGATGCGTTCGAGTACTCCATCCTCAACCCAAACAAGCCCAGGGAAAACTTCCAGCTGGCTTTCGACACTGCAGAGTGAGCGCTCACTCCTTATATGACCATTGAGAAGTATCTTGTCTGGAATGAGCTCTGGTAGTAAATCGCAAATAAGGACAAAGTGGCGTTACAGTTTTGTGTCATTGTTTGCCTCGAGTCGTTTGTCAGTGACTCTCTCTCTCTGCCTGCAGGAGGCTGGCGGGCTGCCCCCCTCTGCTGGACCCTGATGATTTAGTCCGGATGAAAGAGCCCGACTGGAAGTGTGTGTACACGTACATCCAGGAGTTTTTACCGCTGCCTGGTGGAGAAAGGCCTGGTGAAAACCAAAAAGAAGCCGTAGACTCCCGGAACACTAAGACACAGACATGCATGACTTGATGTGATTTCAATCGAAACACACATTATAGCACAAGATGAGGTCAAAAGATTATATCATGCACTCTTGTCAGTTTGCCAAGGGTTAAAAGGTTAAGTGTTCGAAGTGTTCAGCTCTGATGCCCCATACGAACATGAATGTAAAGTGCCTAACGTGTAGTATTTGTACTGTGTGTGTGTGTGTGTGTGTGTGTGTGTGTGTGTGTGCGTGTATATGTGTGGGTGTGGGTGTGTTGAGAGGGACTTATGGTTGGCTTGGTGCTCTCAGTGGACAGCTGGTGCTTAGGATCAGTACATTCCACTGAGATTACACATCTGCATTAATCCCAGTCAGGGCCATGGAGAATCTGGGAACAAATGTTATGATGATGCCCTAGGGCCAAGACAGATTTACTACGTATCCATTTCATTATTATGCAGTTTCTCTTGAGATATCAGATGTTTTGTTCATTGATAAAATCATAATTCATAGTATAGTCAGAAAAGTACATTGGAGGAAATATATGGTGTTGTTTTATTTTAAACATATCCACCAACACCTTTTGTGAGTGGTTTAAATGTGTGGTGAATGAATATGGGATGAATGAATGGGCACTCCACTAACATGGTGAATAAACACAGCCTGAAAAAACTTGCTTTCGTAATTCCACTTTCCAGTTTTGTCCTTTTTATGATGTTTTCTGTGTTTATTATTGTTGAGGGTCTGATAATGACCCTTGTGATGTCATCAGGGGTTTTTTTAGATTTTTAACACAAATCCTGTCTTGCAAACTTTTCTGAGGCCCACAACTTTATTAGCTGGAATGCTCCTTTAATAGGGCGGCTTCATGGAATTACTGCACCAGCTTCTCTCGACACAGACTTATGGACATATGCATATGCATAGCTTACAATAAAAACCTGCTCAGTAACTTATTATTTTAAGACTTTAAATTATAAATAAGCAGATCTTAAAACACTTGTGTATATTGAGAAGAGCCACTGCATTAAATAGTAGCCTAATCAAATGTGAGGCTGAAAACAAAAGGGATTTGAGGAATCAGGACAAAACTCACCCTATTAACATGATGCTTCAAAATGTACATTTAATGAACATACTTTCATCACAAACTCTGCAAAAGGTAATTGTTTACAACGTACTGGCACAAATGCATATAAACGACTGATTGTTTTTTGTGGTCGTTTTATTGATCGCATTAGATTGTTTATGGTGTCAGTGTTGTTGTGCCCCGTGCGCGCCTCGTTAGAGCGAAGCTTTATTTATACTCATGCTGATCAATTCTCCCCATCAGTGACGCACCGATACCAGATTGATGTGTCACTGATATGGGACGGATGATCAGTTCATTCTAATCATAGGTGTGTGTGTGTTCCTGTACTTATATATTTGTGAGGACCATTTTAGGCATGGAGACCCTGCAGAGTGAGGACATTTTGACGGGTCCTCACTTTTTCATTGCGCTGGTTGAGGGTTAAGACTTGGATTAAGGGTCAGAGTTAGAATTAGGGTTAGGGCTAGGCATGTAATTTGGATGGTTAAAGTTAGGGTAATGGGCTAGGGAATACACTATGCCCATGAGTGTCCTCGCTAAGATAGGAGTACAAACGTGTCTATCTTTAGTTGTGAGTGCAAATTTTTGTTCATACTATCATTGTGAGGACATTTAGGCTTGTCCATGCAGGGGTTAGGCTTAGAATTAGCTTTAGGTTAGGGTAAGGGCAAGGGTTAAGATTACGATTAGGCATTTAGTTGTGGTGAGGGTTAGAATAAGATTCAGGTCAAGGTTTAGGGTTAGGTTGAAGCATTTAGCGGGGATGTAAGGGTTAGGTGCTAGGAAAGCATCATTTCAACGTGTGTCCTCACAACTATAGAGAGACGTGCATGTGTGCGTGTGTGATGTGAAGGCGAGAGAGAGAGAGAGAGCGAGGGGGGATGGGGGTGCACCGTGAGCGCGCCCGGTGGGTTGTGGGTACGGTGCCGGTGTGCAGGAAGTGCGGGCGGGATGCTGCTGGCAGAAAAGCGCACCGCCGCTCCGTCCATCTGCCGTAGACGCACATGATTAGTGGGATGAGGAATGATCAGCTGCCGTGTCCTGGCACACACACCAACATGCACGAGTCCGACACCAGCGAGCGCCTCCTCCTGTCCTGACAGCCCGGCGGAGCGGCGCGGAGGAGCGGGTCCGTGCACCGTGACGGAGACGATCGCTGTCCACGGCACCGACGGGTCCCATCCATCCGTCTTCCCGGACCCGGTGTGTCCCCGGACCGGAAAACAACCGACCCTGCCCTCGCCTCCCTCTCTCTTTCGCTCGCTCTCTCTCTCTCTCTCCCCCGTGCTGTCGCGTTGACTGGACGGAGACTGATGCTTCGCCCCTCGGTGCGCTTGTGAGATCACCTTTGCGGTTCACCTTGGAAATAAGAAAAACGCATGAAAGGTAAGAGGTGTTTCCAGGAGAGCTGTGAGACACCGCAGCTCCTGTCCTGTTGTTGGTGTTTTCACTGTGGTGCCGCTCAGTCCCGGCTGTAGATAACGGAGCTGTCATTCAGACTCGCAGGCTCATGCACTGGGTTCTAAAATATGAATCAGGCCCACATGTCCTCAGGTATTCAAGCTCTGAAAGTTCCCACTTTAAAAAAAAAGTAGATCTAATACCAAACTCGAACCATTACCATTCCCTGCTTTTGATTTGCAGATTATTACAGAATTGTGATCAGGTGGATTTTCCTGACACAAAGAGCTTTTTTCATTTGCATGTCATGAATACTTTAAAAGAGGTGTTTCATTTCTCTGTGGGGGGGGAGGTAAACAAAATGGTAGGAGGCTCCATGTCCTCCTGTCATGTGAGGCATATCCTCTATCTATCTTGTGACCTATCCAGGATCTGTTGACATTGTCTGATGTCCTCTGTCTATCTTCAGCTCTCATCGTCCAATCGCATGCATCCCCCCCCTCCTTTCTCTGGAGTGAGAGAAAGAGATCAAACCAGAGTCAAGCTCATATCATCCCAAAAGGACCAAACCTTTCTCCTGCTTGGTAGAAAGGGTCAGGGGGGTATATAAGGCTGCTGAGCGACAATGATGTAACCCAGGTTACGAAGGTTAACGTTAGTTCCTCAGCCCTGTTGCCTGCTCATTGGAACATCAGAGAAAGAGGCCACATCCTTCACTGCTGCACTGATAAAAGTAGAGTTTTTGTGACAGCAGAAGAAAAAAAATTTACACAAAAGTCATTCCTGTCCTTTTGGCTGCAAGCGTCACTATTTTGTATTTTGTCGAATCCTGTCGTGTTTTGTTTTTGTAACTTATTTCATGTTTCAGGTCAATGGATCGCATGTCACACAAACACATCAGCACTGACCCATGTCGGGTCGAGGTGCAGCCTGGGCCCTGTGTGGTACTCCCAGCCGGTCCAGGTCTACATCCACAGCTTGCAATCCAGGAGTCAGCTCTCATCAGCCCGCCAGAGGTCATCAGCAAACCAAAGTCTGGAGTGACCCCCATCCAGTCCCCGGTTCCACCCGTGAGAGTGACAGAACCGTCAGAGTCCGGCCACACGAGCACTGGGTCCACTCCCACGCTGACGAGCATAAGCCGGCCGAGACCGACCGCCCTCGGGACTAAACCTGCTCCGAAGCCGACCAGGATCTCAGCGGACCCCTCCAAGGAAATAGATTTGATCCCGGTTTACATCCCGGGACCTCAGAGTGCCAACGTCCTGCCGCAGACTGAGTCCTCCTTTCCACTCCACAGTCCTCAGAGTCCCCACAGTCCCCACAGTCCCCACAGTCCTCAGTCTTACACCAGCCAGCCTTACCTGAGTCCCTCCCCCAGCCCTCTCCCACCCGCCTGCCTCAGCTCCAAACCAGGCCTCGGTGGTCACTCACAGAGGAGCCCCTCACCTGTGTGTCCAACACAGAGCCAAGTGCAACCAGAGAAGCCAGCCGGAGAGAACAATGACTTCAGGTGAGACAAATATTAACATGTTGATTAAAGCCCTTTATCAGACCTACTGGAGCTTCTGTCAGATTAAACGAGTCTGTGCTTTTACCTCTGAGACTGGGCCGATCCCTGTTTTGCACAGAAGCTACAGAAGCTGCCCTGCAGTCGGTGCCAGTGTAGGATGTTGACGTGAGCCAGACCATGACACATGAATCAAGGCGGCACAGTTCAATAAGAGCTTTATGAATCTGACAGGGCGACACGGACACATTTGGTTGGCAGCCGTCCCAGATGGCTTATACTTCTGTTGTTCCTCAGCCATAAACATGTCAGCTTGTAAAAACCTTTTGAATTGGTAGACCTGTGTTTATACGAAGGTGAAAATGTTCAAAAAAGGCCTTGGGACGGCAGCAGCCTCTGCGCGTCCGACTGTTACACATTCTCTTCACATACTGTAGGTCTCAGGTTAATATAGAAAGTTGTAGACCAGTAACAATGGGTTTATTTAATACACTCAAACTTTATTAGTGTAGCGCCGCACCATATGCAGGTGAAGTGCTCTACAGATGAGTGACAAGCTGATGGTAAGAAAGTTCAAATGTAAAACTGTGTTAGATTAATACACACAAGTCATCGAGAAGCTGAAACTGTAAACATCAAACAAATAAAAATGAAAAACAGCAAAAACTAGACACAAATGTATAATAACATTGATAAAGGACAATAACAAAAAAAAACAGGTCTTAAATTGATTATTAGTGAAATGATTATTCAATGTCACCTCTTAACAATTTTCTTACATTTTAAAGACAAAACAATCAGTGGAGAAGCCGGACGGATTAATCTTCAGGCCTGATAAGTGTTATTACAGAGTAACTGATTGGTCAGTTTTGTAGGAGAGTTAGAGCCATCTCTGTCTCTCACCCATACACACACACATACACAAACACGCGCACACACACACACACACACGTGAAATACTTAGTCATCATCGAGGTACAGAGAGGTGCTTAATTGTGCTTATCTTTTTTTTTCCATATACAGAGAGGCTGATGAAAGCTTCATCCCTGAGGATTACGTCCTCTCTCTCTCAGCCTTTAACACAATTTAAATCTAATGCAGCAATTTCCACCATCTCCTCTCCTGACAGGGTGTACATCGTCACATGGAACGTGGGCTCAGCTGTCCCGCCGGATGACATCACCTCCCTGTTCGGACCAAATGTTTCAGATGGGAGCGTCGACGTGTTCATCATCGGGTAAGCAAGTATTCCCAGCAGACTCAGCGGTGCCAGGGACACGGTGCCCACTCAGTCATCTGTGTTTGTTTTGATCCGTCTCTCCCGTTACACGTCAATGTCCTTTTCACCAAAGTTTCATCCTCACTTGTTTCCTGACGTGACTCTGCTTTTCCTGGCACCGTCCAGACTCCAGGAGGTGAACTCCATGATCAACAAGAGGCTGAAGGATGCTCTCTTCTCGGACCAGTGGAGCGAGCTGTGCATGGACACACTCAGCCCTTTTGGATACGTTCTGGTCGGTTAAAGATGTAGCTGCTCATATCTCCCATGCCTTAGATCTCTTTTCACCCTGACCCCCTTTTTGTGCCTGAAATGCTTATTCGTTTGTTATTCTCATCCCTCCCATCTGTTAGGTGGCGTCCCAGCGAATGCAGGGAGTGCTGCTGCTAGTCTTCTCTAAATTCTGCCATCTTCCGTTCCTCCGAGGCGTGCAGACGGAGAGCACACGCACTGGACTTGGGGGATACTGGGTACGTGCCGGAACATGTGTGGTGGGTTCAGTAAGAGGGCTCTGGGAGGGATGGGGTGTTGAAAGGTGGCGTGCGTGCTCCCTCCTGCCGGCAGGCGCACGCACGTGTGGGTGCATATGTCAGCGTGTGACCTTCCAGTGCGTGTTGATGTCAGCATCACCCCTGGCTGCTGCTGGTGCAGTCTCCTTCTCTTTGAGGGCAGTGCAGCAGCGGGCTGTCTCGCTCTCCGGTTCTTTGACTCCGCACGGCAGCAAAAACATGAAAACACGACCTTGTCCCCGAACACAGATCTGGTTGATACATGCGATCAGTGTTTATTTAAATGTGAATAAGCACAGGATGTATTTTTGTCTCTCTTCTCGCTCTAAGGGGAATAAAGGGGGTGTCAGCGCGAGGATGACGGTGTTCGGACACCCGCTGTGCTTCCTCAACTGTCACCTGCCTGCTCACATGAGGAACCTGGAGCAGCGGATGGAGGACTTTGAGAGCATCCTGCAGCAGCAGCAGTTTGAAGGCGGCAATGCCACTGGTGTACTGGACCACGAGTGGGTGACGAAAATGTTACACAATCTTTTAACCACCCATAGAAAGTGCACACCATTAGTCAGCTTTTCATTGACAAATACATGACCGACAGTCAGTCATTGTGTGTTAGTAGGTAACTAACCTTAAATATAACTTGACACAAATTGGCATTTAATTGAAGGCTGCAATGTTTCTATTTAAGTTTTATTTTTTTCACCAATTATTAATCAGTCTTAGGAGGTTATGTTATGTTATAAAGGTTAAAAGTCTCCCTATTTGTTTGTTATGCATCTCGAGTAAGTGAAACATCTTTTTGTGTGTTTTTCCTGCCTCCAGTGTGGTGTTTTGGTTTGGAGATCTAAATTTCCGTATCGAAGACTACGACATCCATGTGGTGAAATGTGCCATCGACAGCAACAAGCTGCCTCTTCTGTGGGAGCGGGATCAGGTGAGGAAACATCCCCCTTCATCACAGAGGAGGTGTTCTTCTGGAAGACCTGTTTGTCTCTCATACCTCCACCAACAGAGGGCGCTGCTGTAGTGCATATTTAACCCTCCTGTCATCAACCTCCACAGCTCAACATGGCTAAAAACACAGAGCCCATCCTGGAGGGCTTTATAGAGGGGCCACTCAAATTCCCACCGACCTATAAGTTTGATGTGGGCACTCATACGTACGACACCAGGTTTGTTCAGTCACCTCCATCACAAAATATAATAAGTAGGTTTATTTTGAAAAGTGAGGCCTAATAGAGCTTCTGTCTCTCTTGTTTCCGTGTGTGTCAGCACAAAGAAGAGGAAACCTGCCTGGACGGATCGCATCCTCTGGCGCCTCCGACGCACCGGCTCCCCGGTCCCTTCCCACAATGCAGCACTGCAGCGGGGTCTGACCTCCTGGCTCGGGGGGGCAACCAAAGTGACGCAGCACACGTACAGAAGTCACATGGGCTACACCGTCAGCGACCACAAGCCTGTTTCTGCCCTGTTCTCCCTGCATGTGAGACACTGTTTTATACATTTTCTCAATCCACTGTCTCAGTCACATCTTCTCTTTGCACAGTTTGATTCTTCTTCACGGTTTATTCCTCTTTTTATCCCGTTTTCCTCTAGTTCCCATTCAAGGTGGCTGTGCCCCTGGTGGAGCTGCAGGTCAATAAGGAGTGGTGTAAAGTCTCCGATGCTACAGTCAGATTCACATATGCATCTACTTATCAGCGCAGCTCGTGGGACTGGGTAGCAATATATAAGGTGATCTTTTATTCACTATCATCCACATTCACTCCTGCAAAGGTTTTTGTTATGTCACAGTTACGTTCTTCAATTCCTTCTGCCCAGGTCAGATTCAGACATCACAAGGACTACCAGGCGTACGTGTGGGCCAAGGGAGAGCATGTATCACAGGTTGGTCACATACTGAAGCTCTCTGATGGACTTTGTGCCACAGCTGATCTCAAGCTGATTTCTTTACCACTTGCTTTGTCTCCAGGTGACGTTTTCAGAGGAAGATTTGCCCAGAGACGATTGTGAATACCTCATGGGCTACTACAGCAATAATATGAACAGTATCGTTGGATTGTCAACACCCGTTCAGGTAATATAAATATTGCTACATTTAGTTGATAATTCATTTGTACTGTCATATTTTGAAGGTTGACTTCAACTTGTATCTTTTCTACATTGTGTGACGTCTTCTGTTACGTCCTGTTAGCAGCCCTGCCTTTGAAGTTTATTCCCTTTGAATCCTCCATCCTGTGCAGATCAGGATACCAGTCGACAGTCCCACCATGCAGCGCTCCGACAGCTCTGAAGTCAGCTCAGAGGATGACAGCACCCTCGTCCTGCTGGTCCCGAACTCCCGTAGCCCGAGTCCTAAAACAGGAAAAGCCCATCATCGCCACCGGCGGCCCCGCAGCCCGGCGGTCCCGACCCTCTCCTCCAACCCCCTCCCCTCCTTACAGGGCCTCAGCCTCTGCCCTCGCTCCAAAGACGGACAGACGCCAAGCCGCTCACCCTGCTCCTCTGCTAAGAAGGAACGGCTGGTGTCCCCCAACACTGTGCAGTCTCCGTCCCTCAGCCCGCTCAGTCCTCGCAGTCCTGTGTCTCCAGGAAGTGGAGTGACTGCACCAGAGGCCCTCATCGCTGCCATCTTAGGTGAACACAGACCAGCTCAGGTTAGCCCCACAGGGGTCAGACACATCGGGAAGGCCGGGGAAACGGACACTGCGTAGAAATAAAGATCGGTTACTGAAAGCAGATTCAGTCTGATGTGACCCCACACTGTCTCTGTGCTCGTAGAAGCAGCACATGCAATGACTCCTAACGTAGTTTGCAAACATTCCACATTGTAGCCCTGCAGTTCTGTCTCTGAATCGACCATCATCTCATACACTGTGTGTATCTCGGACTGGAAGCTGAGCCCAGATGCCCGATGACAACAAGTGCTTTTATAGACTCATAAGCTATATCATACGTTAACAACATGTTGAATGTGAAACCAGAGTAAACCTGTGATGGATGTGAGCGGTTATTATCAACAGCAATACGGATCTTTGTAAACTGTCTCCTATCAAAATGACTCTGGACCAGAAACACTGACGGTATCATGGTTCACTGTGGAGGGAGAGTGTGTGTGTTTGTGTGTCTGTGGGTTGTGTTAAGACATAAATGTGTGAAATATGCATTTTGGACCAAATGGTGGTTTAAACATTTTAACTCTATAGTTTTCAGTCTGTATTCATGAAATGAACCTCTCATGAATAGAGGTGGAGCATTTGACCAACTCAATCAACCTGAAGTGTTCATGTGACTAAGTGACTTCAACAATAATCCTGCACCAATGCTCTTATTCTTAGCAGCTTTGTGGATACAGCCCCTGTTCTATAGAGCTCAGTGAGTGGATGTTTAGACCAATGTGGTTTGTTTGCTTCAAGGAAAAAACTGTTATTTATCTGTGTGAGTGTGCAAATAAAAAAAAATAGAACAAGTTGTGAAATGTAAACAAAAAAAATTATATTGTTCATGTGTGCAGAGGTGAGGAGGGCACATGGGTGGAGTCTTGGTTTGGACGAGTTTCAACTGGATTTGATCAAATGAAAAACAAAAGTAATTTCATTTTAACATCAGACACAAACTTCAATTTTACTTTCAGCCTCTTTGTATGCAGCAAATCAAATTTCCACTTTAACTCAATTTTACTGGGAACTGTTTTTTATAATGGCACCTGAGGACATCATAGCAAAAAAAAACATACTGTGCTTGTGAATTGTGACTAAGCACTGATAATGTCAAACCTCTGCACGTGCTGCACTGCAAAGGTCAGTGTTGTCAAAATCGAGATTAGAGACAGGACATCAAAAGATGCAAATCAGTCATATACTGATAAAGGTTGTTAGTGACAAGCCCAAGAAAAAGATCCAGTATCCAGTTTCCAAATACAGTCAACAAAACAAAATCCATTTAATATAGACACAGAAGCTCTTGAGGTTTTCACAGAGACGAGTGTACACAGCTTAAGGTTCGTCCTGATGTTTGTGATCAAGTTAATCTCTTTTGGATTAGCAAGCACATCTAAAACCAGAGAGATACACTAGCGAGGGTGAAACAAGCTGCACATTCCAATGAGTATTAGGTTTAATCAGATGGTCAGACGAGTGAGGCTCCTGATGCCATCGCTAAAGTAAAGTAGCTCCCTGCTTCTGTTCACTATTTCTAGAAATGATTTTAAAATCGCACGTTGTCTGCAGAAAGTTGAAGTCAAGCCCGATCCATCATTGCAGATCCACAACTTCCACCGACTCCAAATATTTTCCCTTGGACGGCTTCATTTCTATGATACAGTGATTGTGGATATGATGATATTTATGTATATGAAGTTTTGTTGGGAGAAGGTTTTTCCAGTAAGAAATTTCTTATCGTTTGTTTTTCATTTTTCTTTATTGTGTCATATGCTTCATACTTTCCATTCTTTCACGCCAGAATATTTCCATAAGTCAGTTCTAGATACTATTCCCCATCAGGTCAACGATGATCCTCAAGATAACTGATGTAGTCATACTTAAACCTGTTCAGGTGACTGAAAATTGTCTTAAAAATAGGATATTATGATCTAATTTGCCCTTTAGTATTCTGCATGTATTCATGTCTTCAAGCGGAAAGAAAAATATTGAGCACTCTTATCTATCCAGGCCTAGAAGACTAGTCAAATAGCCTCAGTGGTGACAACTCTGCCTCTGACTAAACTTAAATACACGAAATAAGGATTAAATATTAAAAGTATTTGATATTTGCACAGTTTCAGTCTTCTAAGGCTCAATAAATCATTTTTTAAGGTCGATAGATCTCCCTGAATAAACCCACTGTTTCAATAAGAACCAATGCAACCACCTCTTTCAAGCTTGGGAGTTTTTTCCTTCTGGACCGATGCAGATTTCATCAAAATCTGTTCAAAGTACGAATATTGATTACCACACTTTGTTTTTAAATTAAGAGAGAAAAAACGTTTAACCGATTCTGAAGAACATTTCCATCAGTTAATCAGTTAATTCTTGTGGAGGAGGTTATATGCTCTAAAGTTTTTTCATGTATCCTTTAAAAGCTTGACTTACATATTGAAATTTCAATTCGTAAATATATTTTTAAAAGTATGTAGTTTGACTCTATCGTCCACATTTTGACTATATGCTTGAAATTTACAAAAAACAAAAATGATCTATTATAGTTTGACTTTATTCTGAACGTTTTGACTTAATTCTCAAAATGCGTTACTCTTTCATTTACTGACTTTAATCTAAGCGTTTTGAATTTATTGTTGATATGTAAAATTAAAATTTTTATATTTTATTTAAAAGAAAAACTTAGATTGGCTTTGGCTTAATTCTCAACATGTCAGTCTCCTAATGCTTAATCTAAAGAATACACTTGATATTGTTAAACTTTATTGTCAACATTTGGACTTGACACTCCTTCCTCCCCTCGTGCACAGTTTTTCTCCACACACAGACACGCCCTCTCGCACCACGTGGTCTCAGCTCAACATCAACATTGGCTGCGCAGAGATGACTTGAAGGCTCCATAAAGTCCCTGAAGCTGAAGAAGAAGAAGAGGAAGAGGAGTTCAGTTCTTTACATTTCATGCAGGGAGCTGAAGCTGATCTTTGTGTGTCTGTGTGTGTGTGAGGAGGATATCTGTACAACCTGAGCTGAAGCAGGAGGTCTGTGTGTGTGAGTGTGAGAGACCTGCTAGCTGGTTTGCTGACAGTGTGTTCACCCACTAAAATGAACGACCACCTGAACGGCTTCCACAGCGACTCGTACATTGATGAAGACTGCTTCCTCTTCACCTCCGAGTCGGTGGGAGAAGGACACCCGGGTGAGTGGCCTGCCTCCACGCTGCGATTAGCCTGGTAGCATCCTGCTAGCTTCACACAAGGTCGTGCGGCATGTTGCGGTTAGCGTGTTGTTGTCAGTCAGCCCCGGTCACCGAGGAGCCCGAGCATCCTCCGTTCAGCTCAGTTAACACACTTTGTTCACCCTTCACACTCCGTGTGAAGTAACACAACCGGTGCTCCACATCCGGGAGAAGCACGGGGCGGCGATACACCGAGGAAAACTCCGGGGTTTAGTTTATTTACATAGTTGACAACACGGCGGCTAGCTGTTGAAGCTAATCTCCCGCTAGCGCCTGCCAGTCATGTGGCTTCACAAGTAAGCTAGCGACATGGATTTACATTATGTTGACTCCTCAGGAGCCAGAAGACTCACAAACATCTCTAATATAAGACTTTAATTCATTCACTTTTAATCAGACATTTGTCATTTCAGTTAGAAACATGATCGAGTTCTCTTGGCAAGTCTCCTTTTTAAATATTTGATTGGGTTAATGTTGAATTTTGTAAAGTTCCCAGGGTCACATTAAAGTGTAGCATATGTTTTAACAATAAATGCTAATATGTTGTTATTTATTTAGCACTTTTATCAATACTCAAAGACAGTATGATGATGATAATATTAATTTAGTTTAGATGCCATCCTGTGATTTGCAAGTTAAACATTTTAATTTGAAGTCAAACAATAGGAAACAGTTAAAATACAATCAGTAAAATAAATTTAAAGATCACAAAACATTACAGCACAGAAGTAAGAAATGTTACTGATGAGTAAAGAGTAAAAACATAATGAAATGATACATTATTAAATGAAAAACAAAAAACAGATGGTACAGTCAGAAGAGCACACTTATTACATTTCCACTAAGAGAGATTTGACAGAGGATAATTGTCCCTGAGAGGTTTCTGCTGTGAGAGCCCTGACAGAAAAGGCTGCGTCACCCATGGTCCTCGGCTGGGACTGCTCTGAACGGGGCAAAACAGAGGAGCATAGTTATAAGAAAATATAAAATCACATCATGATCACAAATTAAAAGCAAGCAAATTATTTTAATATTCATAAAAATACACTGAAGACATTAGAAAGCAAAGTGACGAAGATATTGATTTCTAATCATCTCTAATATACTCTCAGTTGATGGGCCATAATTCAAAACAACTTTATTTGTCCCTGGAGAGCCATTCTAATAAAGTACACATTACTTATACTAATGCAGTCTAATACAAGAGCCCTGCAATGAATCCTACTTTCCCAAAGCTGTCAGTGTTCATCTAAGCAGCAGCTGTTTAGTTTATCTGTGTTTTGAAGGTTGCAGTTTAACAGCGTGGTTAATAAACTGTGTTCCATCCCCAACACTGACCATTAAGTGCTTTCCAAACTAAAACTAAACAGTGTAACCCCCATAAACCCCCCATGAAGGTAGGACTTATTGCAGGGCTGTTGCATTCAGCTGTTAGTTTTAGTTTGGTGATTGTAACTTTAAATATTAATTTAAAATCTATTCAGCCGGTTGTCATAGTGCGCACTGCAGTTTTCAGAATTGCACTAAGACAGTGGGGGCAGCTCTAATGAAACGGATAATAGGATTACTTCTGCCTAAATATAGGATCTGCAGGGGCTGCTGCTCCGCTGTGGTCATAAAGTCGTCACAACCACACACTCTACAGGTTCAGGACAGCAGAAGCACCTGCAGAGATCGCTAGTAGTATATTCTTCTTTTAAAGTTCCATTTTTGTTAGGCAGATAAAACATTCGGAACTTGTGTGACTGGCTCGAGCCGTCCTTAGGATGATGCCAAACAGGTCAGTGTTGGAGCACACAGAGAATACCAAAGGGAAGTCTCCAGTCCCTAAGGGATGAGCGCGGTAGTAATGTTCTCAAGTTGTGAGGCCGTAAACCTGGAAATGTTAGAAGTAATCAGGAATATTCATTGAGTTTGAGATTATCACTACGTGTTCATCAGTAATCATCAATGCCCGAAGCAAAGGCTCAAGAAAGATACTTTTGTTTGGTGTTGTTTCCAGTTCACAGACAGGTTCTATAAAGATTGTTGAGTTAATATTCAGAAATGTTCTCACCACATCGTCTTCTTTGTGACACCTGCTACATGTTACTGTCTGTCATCTTTCTGCCCTTTTTTCCCTTCTAGTCTGACTTCATTGACACCATTTTTAAACCAGTTCTGACTGTTGTTTGTCAGAACTTAAAAATACAAGAATACGTTCAGTATAACAATGGTAACTGTGGTTTTAACTTTAAATAAATTGTAACCAGGATATTGGAATCAGGATTTTTGTTGATCTAGTAAAGCTGTTTTTAATTTTAACCGACTTCCATCTCATTTTCAAAGTATGCAAACCTGTTTTGCATAAATTGCTTTGCTCGGGTGAACTTGTGCTCTACTACTGTGTAGATTTAACGATGCATTAAAACTTACCAATGATTGGAAATTTGTTTTCAAGGTTTCTGAAACGTTCTCTCATGTTTACTCCACAGATAAGATTTGTGACCAGATCAGTGATGCTGTGTTGGATGCACACCTCTCACAAGACCCCGATGCCAAAGTAGCATGTGGTTAGTCTGTCGATTACCAAGTATTTGTTTGTGAAATGTGTGTATGAAAGAGGAAGCCTTTTGCAAATCAAGGTGAGGTTGCCATAATTGCATGCATATTACACACTGCATCTCAGGTAAAGCTTTATCTTAACCTCTGTATACATGCATAGACATGAAACAGGGGATGGGTGCAGGAAGTTGAGCCACTTAGTATCCTCAGAATGTAGTTATCTATCCAGTCTAACCAGTTATAAGTGATCTGTACATAACAATTTCTTGGCATTAGGCCTTTATTGATTTAACTGTAACGTGTGAGAGTGAGAGAGAGCAGAGAAGACGAGCGATGAAGGGCCAGGTCAGCTGCAGCCAATCTATATCACTTCAATGCAAAGATGTTTCAAATGGAACATCGTCACAGTTTTATGACGTGTTTGACAACATGTAACCACTGACGGCTTACAACACGTACTTGAATCTACTGGACAAAAGGCCATCTGCCACCGATTCTACTGATGCATCATTCACAAGGGGGGTTGGATTAAGAGTTCATGCCCTGCACCAAGGTTTAAAGGCTTTTGATGATGATGATAATAAAGCTGCAGTTTATTAATCAGTTTAATCATTTCCAAACGAAAAATCACAAATACTTTACAGTAACTGGTTCTCAAAGCGAGAATTAATTAATCTTGAAAATAAATGTCATAATGTACGTCGTAAGGTCATCATGATGTTTGAGACTGCTTCAGTAGGCCAGTCTGTGTTGTATCTTCCCCGTCCCCTTTGTATTTTTAATGATCTATTGTATAAAATCCCCCTCTCACCCCTCACACCACACGTCTTTGTGTCCTCAGAGACTGTTGCTAAGACGGGGATGATACTGCTTGCTGGGGAGATCACCTCCAGAGCCAACATCGATTATCAGAAGATTGTCAGAGAGACAATCAAGAACATTGGCTACGATGACTCCTCCAAAGGTACGCTGATGAAAGTTGCTGGTTGTGAGTTTAGATCCGGTTGAGATTAACTCAGTTGGGCTCCATGTTCAAAAGCTTTGTGTTTTTTCCCAGGTGATGTCCTCTCCTGCAGATTTGCAGTGTCTTACCAATCAGCTTAAACTGCTTTAATGAAGCCACCTTGGCTGACACCACATTTCTAAGGGATGAGTGTCATCAAGATTTTAACACTTCTCTTATTGATTCTGCTCATTGATCAAGTATTTAAAGTTACATAAAAAATATATATAAATGCAGGAATTTTTCTTTGACAGGTTTTTCATTGTGCATTAGTTTGTCTGAATTCTGCCACAGGAACTGTAAATTGCTGTATGTTGCTCTGACCATTTCAGAATGTGTTTATTATCGCATCATTTACAGTATTTTGAGTCAATCTATAATTTAGCTACAGGGCTGTTTAATACCTGGTTTAGTACCCATCCCTCGACATGACGTAAACACACATTTGACTAATCCAGCGACAGCTGTTCAGTACAGTTTGTTCACAAGTCATGAGACAAATTAAGTCATAAAGGGGAGTGTTTTTGACATTAAGGTGCAAACTGTTTTCAGCCTGCCCTTCTCACATGCTCACTTACACAGACACCCACTATAATTCCAGTATCTTCTATTACATGGAAAGTATAATTATTGCTTATTTATTAGTGGTCATGTCCTGGTCAGGTTTTCTTAACATTTCCATCAGAGTTTTCTAATATTTGTCTTCTGCTGATCACATATTTAATTTATGGTACTTTTCGAGCTTGGTGAACATCATCCAACCCCATTTAAAGGAAGCTCAGTGGTGAGGACTGAGATGGTAAAAAGTTGTGAAATGTTTTGTTTTACAGGCTTCGACTATAAAACCTGCAATGTGCTGGTGGCTCTGGAGCAGCAGTCCCCGGACATCGCTCAGGGTGTTCACCTGGACCGAAATGAAGAGGACGTAGGAGCCGGTGATCAGGTCAGACTGTTCTTACATTTATGTTTTGGGTTTGGTCCACAGACGACTGGTAGCTGGATCCAGGGATATGGTGGTGATTTAAAGTTTGTGGTCTTGTCCTCCTGTTCTCATGCTGGGGTTTGTGGCTACACCTCTGACAGGGTCTGATGTTTGGATATGCTACTGATGAAACTGAGGAGTGTATGCCCCTCACTATCGTCCTGGCCCACAAGCTCAATGCCAAGATGGCTGAATTGCGACGAAATGGAATGCTGCCGTGGCTCCGACCTGATTCTAAAACTCAGGTAGGACAAGGAAACATTACCTCAACTTCCAGAAGATCCATCTGCATTGCTTTGAAAGTCAAACATTAAGAACATCTTATTTTTGTCTTATGTAATACAGTTAGCCCACCATGATTTCTTCAGACAGCTTTTTTAAGTCCAACTTATTGACCACAAACCAAAGTTATGTGTTTAATTTCACGATTGGAACTGACACTGATCTAAAGAACAAGTTAACAATAAATGTTCACTTCCATCAGGTGACCGTTCAGTACAGACAGGACCGAGGTGCCATGGTGCCGTTGCGTGTCCACACCGTCGTGGTGTCTGTGCAGCACGACGAGTTCATAGGTTTGGACCAGATGCGCCATTGTCTGAAGGAGCAGGTGGTGAAAGACGTGATTCCCAGTGGGTACCTCGACGATAACACCATATACCACCTGCAGCCCAGCGGCCGCTTTGTCATTGGCGGGCCTCAGGTGAGACTTTAACCTCTTTTATGGTCTTTGTATTCGGCTAATTCAGCCACGCCAAAACAATTACTCTAATTTTTTCAGTATTCAACATATACATAGACGGAATTTGGAAAAATATTGTAATGGGCCTGTTCTACATCTGATTTTTTTTTAACTTAATAGTAGAAGGTAAAGGTAAAAAGTAGCTCCTGTAAGAGGCTTCTCTGAAATGTTCCCCTGTATGTTAAATGTGCCTGTTCCTGCCCAACAGGGTGATGCTGGTCTGACTGGTCGTAAGATCATTGTCGATACCTACGGGGGCTGGGGAGCTCACGGAGGCGGAGCTTTCTCTGGGAAAGACTACACAAAGGTAGACCGCTCCGCCGCCTATGCTGCCCGCTGGGTTGCCAAATCTCTGGTGAAAGCTGGGCTCTGCAGGCGTGTGCTGGTCCAGGTGAGTGCACAGTTGTTCATAGAGCTAAATATGTATATTTACGTATTGATTAGGCAGATTTATCGATGACCTTTTCTACGTTCCTATTTCCCAATATTTTCAATATAAAAAACACAGTAAATACCATAAGCTTTCCATTCTCTCCACCTGCTCTCTTGTTTCAGATAAATTAATTTTGTTAGCAATATTGACATCTCTTTCAGGTCTCATATGCAATTGGAATTGCCCATCCCCTTTCTGTCTCCATCTTCCATTATGGGACGTCCCAGAAGAGTGAGAGGGACCTTCTGGACATTGTGAATAAAAACTTTGACCTCCGTCCAGGGGTTATCGTGAGGTATGGGGTGGTGTCTTATTTCTGAGTTGTTGTTTTTGAGGCTGCAATTAAAGTTCCCGCTGTACACATTTTACAAATATCCACAGTTTTTATACAATGTATTTATTTTGTTCCGTCGCAGGGAGCTTGACCTGAAGAAGCCAATCTACCAGGGCACTGCAGCCTATGGCCACTTTGGTCGGGACGTCTTTTCCTGGGAGGTGCCCAAGAAGCTGAAATACTGAAGCCCTCCTCCGATATCCCAGCAGGCCTTAGGTGTATTACAGATAAACCTGTAGTCGTCGTCTTCCCTCCTTCCTCCTCCTCCTCCCTCCTCCTCCTCTCACCCCTTCCTCCTTGCACGCACAGTCGCATCATCACAACCTCTACAACACAAAAACATGCCCTTTTCCCACCTGTTAGACGTGTGCACATCCTTGAAGAGACAACAGAAGTATTTCGGTTGTCAAAATATTCAACTGAGCAGTGTTGGATACATGGTACATTTAGATTTGAGCAGTGCTGCCAACTTTTATTTATCTGAGCTCTGGCGTACTCATACTTTTTGCAGGGTGAAGTTATTTAGTGTCCTTACATTGACTGGTATAGTTGACAATTTATATTGAAACTATATTTATTGTTGATTTCCAGCAGGACCGTTTGCATACATGCCAGTAATGGAAACATTTCCAGTATCACTCAGTTTAAAATATTGAGTCTCATTGCAGTTTAGCTGCAGAAGCAATCAGAGCTTGTCGTCCTCTGCTGCTCTCTCTTTAAATGTCCTTTCCAGTGTCCCCTAACTGCGTTGGGTTAAGAGCCATTTAGAGTTGCATCAGCTCTGTTTCCCTTCCAGCACACATCCTGTCTGTTTTCGAAAATTTAAAGGCACAATTGGGGCAGAGTGATCTAAAACCTGCTTGTTTGTCTTCTCTGTGCAGTCCCTTCAGGCCATGTTTTTTCTGACGTTTTACAGAGAAGTCAGAAGCTGCTAATGACCCTATGGTCTTGTTGGGCTGCACCGTGAAATCACTCTATATTTGTAAATTTTCTTGGTTTAAATGTCATGCGAGTGTTTCAGATGATAAATGTGTCAATGTTCTACCGAACAAAAACACAAAACAAAAGGCATGGCACAGCCCTCAACCTTCCTTAAGACTGAGTCTGGGTGTAGCTACAGAGAAACCCAGGCTCAGTTGCCTTTGGACGGGGGCTGCCTTGATCCCATGGCAACATTGTACTTGAAATCATTTATATAATGTTTGACGAGCAAACCATTTACCGTCTGCACATGATATTCAAAACAGAACTGATATGGAAGAACATGAGCAGACAAAGAGATGAGGGGCTGCGCACAATCAGCTTAGTGAATGTAAGACGTGACTTCTCTGGTCTTTCGAGCAGAGTTAGTTATGTAAAAGAAATAAAACTTGGGATCAGATTTGTAACTATTTGCTCATGGAGTTTGAATCTTCCTTTAGAATTGCACATTAGCTCAAGTACACCCAAAATGGAAAATACTTCTGTTTTCAATGTTAAGTGTGCAGTAGTGTTGAGCCTAGAACTTAAGGTTATTTTATAAATTTATTTATTTGTTTTTAGACATATATTAAGTCTGAGGGTCATGAATGGCAGTACTCCAAAATTCCAACCTTTTCCTACCTGTTACTTTAAAGCGTGGTGCAAACAGTACATGCCTTTGCTTCCCCAGATGTTCTTTGACTTACTCCTCGATGTGTGGCAACAAACAAACGGTTAAAGGGTACTGGAAAATTACACTGATGTAAAAGAACTGTTATTTGATTAAAGTAAATGAAAAATGTGCTCAGATAGTTCAGGTTACGGTTGCTTGGTAACGCAGTAGTTGATGCTCTCATGCGCAGTGACTGACGACCATTAGTCATCTGTTGCACTTACTCGTCGTGAAAAGCGCTCTGTGCCACCTGTGCACCGTGATGTCGTCCATAAGTTGCTCTACTTCCAGCCCAAGGGACCACTGTTTTTATTAGAATTTACTGTCAAGTTCGACCCAGCATGTATCTTCCATTCTCAATATTTGAATAATTCCATCATCTTACTTGTTTCTACTGAGGCAAAAATAGTAAATGGGCTAAAAAACTGACCATTAAAATTGATCTGAAAAGTACAAGTTCACTCAAACTACTTTGTCACAGTAATGTGAGTAATTGTAACTCTATCCTCTCACCAGTGGTCAACACAGCATAGTAACAGGATCAAGGCTAAAACAGCTGTAAACCTAATTTAAGTTACTATTCACTGGTCTGAGTCTTTGTCTAAAAGCTCTTTATCTTTATTATAGAAAGATTGCACTGTGTCTCCTTTTAATGAAACTGAATTTAAGGATTGTTTTCTACTCACTCAACACTGACATCTCATTTATGTTGGCACCACCTTGTGGCTCCTCCAGGGTACTCCAAAGACAGCCCCCATATGAGCCACAGAGTGGCGCTGTAGGAGCTTTTCAGATTCATGTGTCTGTGAGATCCTCAACTTCCTCCTCAACCTAATGCCTGGTTGGTGTTGTACAGAGAAACCAGCCTGTTTACAAGTTGATGGTGGGTTTAGAGGAACACATTTTTTTTCCACTGTTGATAATTGTTGTAATTATTGAAAGTGAGTCCGTCACTCTGGTTGCTGAATGTGTAAAAGTGCCTTTTCTGCAATGTCCCCAAATATCTGAATTCTTACCTATTTACCCCCCCACCCCCCAGTTTCTCCCCTGAGGCAGCAACTTTCCACTCTGAATACTGCAGAGGCTGATCTGGTGTTTCTGTTGTAAATCCCTCAAATAAAGTGCACACTTGCTTGTGCTCATGGGCTGGGCTTCTGGCTATTTATTCTTTTATTGTATTATATATATATATAAAACTCTTAATAGTTAGTGAAGGTTTTTGCAACAACATGTTTTACATCAAACTCTTGCAGCAAGTTCTCTGGCTTTTTGGACCTCAGTGAGGATTCATCTGAAAACTGTTGACATCCTTTTTTTATTAATGAGTGCAGTCTGTGGTATTTCAAAGCCAATCACAAACACCTCATTCAACTAAATCCAGTGAGATAATTTCAATGATATCTTTAATAAAAGCGGATGAACAATTCATTTTACACAGTACAGAACTCTATCCAGAAACCCTAATTAAAAAATTGAAAAGAAAATGTTACAGAATCATTGTTTAAATGTAAGTGTCAAACATTTTGATCTTGTTTATCTTGCGATGTTCCTCAGAACTAAAGTTCAGATCATTTTGGTGATAAAATGTTTCAGGCAGATACAATGTCTTCTTAATCTACTCTAAATCTACAGTAAGGTCCTAAATCAGAAAGTGAAAGAAGTACAGACTGTGACAGTCTGATGTTGAAAGATTATTCACGGGGCGATGACTCATATTTTCAGTCCCGTCCTGAAAAGAGCAGTTTTGAGAGATCTTTAATGTTGCTGTCAATCATTTTAACAATCAAATATTATATGTACCGCCCATATTCACAAATCACAATGTGTCTCACAGAGCTGAACAAGGTGTGAAGTCCCCTTTCCTCAAACCCTCAGTTGTATGTTCATTAAATTCACGACCAAACTACCTACCTCACATTTTAGAGCGTGTTGCTGTCGAGCGGCTTCCAGGCGAATCTCTGGCAGTAGAACAGAGTCTGTTTGAACCGGATAAAGAATGTGATCATCACTGAGAATTCACAAGTTAATCAACTGCACAAGAATCGCTGTCCACTTACTCCACATCGGAGAGCAGTCGAGACGTCTCTGCACCTGTATGTCATCACAGTGCACGGGTCTGAGACTAGATAAGGACACAATTCATTTATTGATGTTAATAGACAACAAAAATCAATTTATACTGATTATTGATGAATAATCTCTTTTTAGGATTTTGGATAGCTTCAGCATTTCAGCTTCTGCACCTAATTTGTTTTTTTACTGGGATGCATAAATGTAAGAGCGCCATCAGTAACGTTAATGGTCACTCTTTATTAGGAGGATGTTCCAAACTTGGTTGTATATGAATTCAGAGTGTTTCTCCAGAGGAATGTTCTGTAGCTGATCAGTCGGAGGTGTTTGTGTTTGAGGGACGACTCCTCTGCCTTGAAGGGAGAGTGAAGGGGAAGAATGTCTTCTCTGCCAATGATATGACAAGTTAACGTTTTCTGTGAGAATCATCTCTATCGGGCTTCTGACTGTCAAAAGCAGGGGCGGCTCCTGGCATAGGCGACATAGGCCGTTGTCTAGGGCGCAAAATGCCTAGAGGGTGCCATAAGAGGGGAGTTGAGGAGCCACAGGTAGCTGGGTCATCCACTCTGCAGTAACTGGAGTGAATAGGGGACACTGCAGGGGCTCATTCACTTTCACTTGTGGGTGAGACACTGGCTGGGATCCGGTGTGTTTCTGAATAATCGCTTTAATTAGCAGAGACACCTCTTACGAGAAACAAGTCTCACAAGTTTCTTTCAAGGAACCTGACTATTCGTTTTCAATAAAAATCAGCTCTAAAAATAGTCCAGGAACTGAAAGCTATTTTGTCTGAGACGCACCATGGATTTGTTCCATGCAGAACCTAAACGCAGTAAGGGTGGAGCACACGTGACAAGGAAATGGTAATAAATCATTTCATTAATTAAAAATTACTGGCTGAGCTGTGAATCATTCAGTCGCAAAAGATTCCCATAATTTAAAAGTTTCTAAGCTGCAGCCGTGCTGGCACCTAACTGACTGACCTGCCACGGCAGCGTCCTGCCACTCGCACTGGTGGAGGAGGGAGCAGATGGCCTGGGGCGTTGCAAATCTTGTGATTGCGTCCAGCACCGTCTTGCCAAACCGGTCTATGAAGGCCTCGCACTCGTCGTGGTAGGCTGAGGGCAAAATGTGACAAATGTCCTCCAGCAACCTGACCACTTCTGCCTGTTAGAGGGGGCGGGACGGACAACAATCAGTTTACTTCATGTGTAGAGCAGCTTTCATTCGGGTTGGTGCAGCTCAAAGTTCTTCACCACCGAAAGCTGAGCCAAGAACAAACAAAACCAAAAAATAGCTGACAATGAAAAAACTAATATCAACGAAGCAATACAATAATGTGTCTAAACTATACTTCAACCTAATATACTGCTTTAATATCTGTGACACATTCCTTACGGGGGACGTTACAAACCTCCCACTGCGTCACTGTGTACAGCAGGATGGAAAGTATGAGCGGGACTTTTGCTGGCGCACACATGGCGTCTGGTGGCATTTGAACGTCTCCGTGCAGCACAAAGAGACACTGTGACACACGTGTCCCTTCCCTGCAGCAGAGTGACTCACCTCCGTCCTTTCTTTAGGCAGCAGGTCCTCCAGCGTCTTGAGGAGGAACAGGCAGAAGGAGCACGCTGACGTGGGCCGCCCCTGATACACAGACACAAAGAGCGTAAAGCACGAGGAGCTCGGGTTTCCCATCAGTCATCATTGTGTTTCTTTCAAATATGCACTTTACTGACATTCTGGCTCGCCACAGCAACCTGCAGGGCCTGCTCGGCAAAATAGCCGAGTATCTTTTCCTGTCTGTCGCAAGACGAGCCGCAGAGTCCAATCAGTTTGCAGACCTCCGCTGGTTTCTACAGAGAAAGACACGTGACGGTAGTGCAGACCTCTGACAGCAAACTGTTAGTGAGTCAGTCCTGGTACTTTCCCTGAACTTACGACCACTCCAGTTAAGATGGTGAAGGCCAGTGGAAGCATCCTCTCCACCTCTTTCCTGCAGAGAGCGGCCATGCTGGGCGGGCCGGGCAGGTGGTCACACAGAGTCTCAAGGCCATCTATCATCTTTTTCTAAGTGAAGACAACAAAAACTTTTATTTTAGCAGAGTTGCAACATTATCCCAATTTAAGCAATGTAGACTAAATCGTTTTCTGGATTTTTTTAATCAGGATTTTTAAACGTGCAGGACAAAAAGAGGCTGAGAAACGGGAACCAATCAGTGAGAGTGGTGTATTGGAAAAAATGTACTAAGTATGGTTGAAACTATTTTGTATTTGGAATTTAAGCTTTTACAGCCTTGTCTAAAGACGTTTATAACCTGAGCCGATATATGGTCTGAACTTTTTATTGCTGTTGAACTGCCAGAGCTTTTTGCCACTTGTTTACCCACCACAGGAAGGAGCGTAACACATGGATTGGTTCAGAGAGACAGCCCTCAGTCCTCCTATAGAAGACCCTTGTATTTGACTGTTCTCTATCTTCACTCTGAGATCTTTAGGACTTTCGGTGTGCTGATCCTTTCTGCAGAAGGCCACTTATTAAATACACGTCGATAACTTTAAGTGTTTCCAGCCTCTTGTATTTCCAGATTTCCATCGCAGTGGTCAGAAGATACCTGGTCATCTGTTAGCATCAGATGCAATGAAAGAGACAGGATCCTGTATCGTGCATGTATTTTTAAACAACACCCGTTGAAAACTTGTGTAATTGATAAAATGTGGAGTATTGATCTGAGAAAAGAACAGGTGGCGATATTTATTTTTTACCTAATGAAAAACCTATCCAACCACAGATCTTAGTTCTTGAGATCTGAATTGACATGATCAGTTAGCGAATATGAATTGTCTGGCTTGTGCTCCACTGTTGCTCTCACCTGCAGGTCTGCATTGGAGAGCAGGTCCTCGAGGAGTTCAAACATTTGTGTGCAGTCCTTGCAGACGTCCCCGGTCTGAGTATTAAAATCAAAAACACATAATGAAAATATCACTAATACTTCAACTGATTTGCACTTGTTTAGTTGTCAAGAGCACTTAATGTAGTCAGAAATTGTTTCGATATTCATATATTGAGTGTCAGTTCCTCAAGATACAAAACTGAAATATTAGAAAAACTAAGTTTTGTTGTGTACATTTTTGGCAAAGAGGAAGTACATGAAGAAACTTCCTGATTTTAAACAAAGCAAGTTTCAATTCCTTCTGAAGTAGATGAACTATGTTTCTTTACAGTTCGTCTTTTGCAACTTCAGATATTTCAGAATAATAGCGTTGGATTCATACTGACTTGTTCTGAATTTCCCACGGGATTAATAAAGTATCCATCTATCTATCTATCTGTCTATCTATCTGTCTGTCTGTCTGTCTGTCTGTCTGTCTGTCTGTCTGTCTGTCTGTCTGTCTGTCTGTCTGTCTGTCTGTCTGTCTGTCTGTCTGTCTGTCTGTCTATCTATCTATCTATCTATCTATCTATCTGTCTGTCTGTCTGTCAGTCTGTCTGTCTGTCTATCTATCTATCTATCTATCTATCTATCTATCTATCTGAGAGCATCTGTCTACCTTC
Source organism: Pseudopleuronectes americanus (assembly GCA_038501795.1). NCBI lineage: Eukaryota > Metazoa > Chordata > Actinopteri > Pleuronectiformes > Pleuronectidae > Pseudopleuronectes > Pseudopleuronectes americanus. The sequence continues at coordinate 12,205,765 of CM076733.1, forward strand.
ATGACAGGTGTTATGTATGTGAATAACTTTTTGATTGAGGAATCATTACTTACGGCTCTCGTGGCTTCTGGAACACGTTGCAAGGCACCTGCATTCAGAGCTGTGGAGATGAATGGTCACTGTTATTAATTTCATCCCTTCAGTTTTTCACTCTACACCCTCGGCATTAATTCATCTTCTTATTGCAACTGACAAACTTTGCTTTGTCTTACCGAAGCTCTGGAGTCCGATGTAGAGAAAGAGCATGAACTGCAGCGCGGCCATCCTTGATTAATTTCAGGCTTTTTACTTGAACGTCCCGTGAGTGCAGTGTGTGTTTGTGATTTTTTCCTTTCACTCTTCATATGCTAATGTTAGTCAAGTTTCATGTTCAGTTCCTCAAAATCATGGTGCGACTACTTGACAAGCCTTATTTGAAAACCTCAGACATGTTCGCTTGTGTTCTTTAGATACACAGACGCACAGTAAAGTTTGGTTTATTAACCGTGAAAACTGATGTATATTTGAATCTTTTATTAATAATAATATTTATCCTAATGTGTTTAATGTCAGTGTAATGTATAATCATCACCCTTTGCCCACACTGAAGCTGATAACTTTCACATCACAGACTGATTTCTACAATACACCATTTATACATATTGACTTGACAAAGCTTCCCCAATTGCCTCCTAGTGGCTGGCTGCTGAAAACGTCATAAATCTAACCTCCTCCATGTCAGCAGATTGGACATGGACCATTAAAGCGTCCAATATTCCATTATTTTAGGTTGTTCTTAACAAATTGCTATATGTTCAAATGTACATCTTTACAGTAAGTTAAATTTAAGGTCTAAAGTTGTGGGTGAAACATCTGGATTGACAGCTGAGACTGAGACACCATTGATCTGGCCCCGAAAGCTCAAACTGGCAGCGTTTGAATCGGGGATATAGTAGAAGTAGAGACACGTCCTCTGTCTTTATATATCGTCTGTGAGTGGGACAAAGTGACTCTGCTGCTTTAAAACAGCTCTTTCAACTTCACAGAACTGTCTCAGCAACTATCCAAACAACACGGAGGAGAGAAAGAGTTTAATGTGATTTAAACATCTCTCTTGAGGTGGTCATATCAGTCTCTGAGTGTTAAGAACAAATAAGGGTTACTCCCTTTTCTATTGTAGACCGCTGACTGTGTCCTTTGTCAAACTCTTAGCTATCGTTGTTTGTTTTATCGGTGACGTTGCTCAACCACGGTCTTCCTGCCCGTTTAGCCAAACTGCAACAGAAAAAACTTCAAGGAAATCAGCAAAGAGCACAATCTTGACCTATCATTGTGCTTTTACAATCAGGAGTACAGATCTGCGTCAGTAGGGTTGTTCCATGAAACAACCCTGCTTCCTTCTTTGAGAAACGGCTTTGACATCTCCCATTATCTGTCTCACCTTAAGATGTCTTTGTTCGACACATTGCATTCTTTCCTTTTGAAGTTTCCAAACACATTTGCTTCGTTCTACCTAGATTTGCCTCAGTGACCAGCAAGGCCTACGGCTGCCTATTGTGTCATTGACCTCGAATGAAATGCTGTTTGTCTCTTTTGGAGTTTTACTCAATATTCAATATGGAGACATTTAATTTGATGTTTCTTTCAATTTAATTTGTCATGCAGTATCTACCTTGGCAGACACATTATCATACAGGACATTTAAGAGCTTCATTGTGCTGATTATTTGTCTGCTTTTAATATCACAACAGTTTAAAAAAAAAGATGAATAAGTGATATAACTTTTCATCCAAAAATATCAAACATTCACTGAATTCAGCTTCATGTGTGAACATATGAGGAATTGCTGCTTCTTTTTGTTAACATTATTATTATGTGCACTGAATAACTTTGGATTTAAAACAAAATAGTTTCATTTTAAAGAAACGCCCACGCTGGAAATTATGAGGTTCGTTTTTTTCACTGATTTCACCATCTGTAAGTAAACACCACATTTTGTAGTCTCTGGATCTGCTTTCTCACTTGTGCACTTCCTCACTTTGTAAAACCTTTTTGATTTACAAAACAACCAAGACAGAATTGAGGAAGCTGCAAGTTCATGCACTTGTGCTTTATAACAAATGACAGTTTGTATCACTTTTGATGCAGACAGTCGGTCTAACCTAGTTGTGTTATGTTCTACATATATTATACACATATTATACAATTTTACATCAGTTCAAATACCCAACACTTCAGCCTGAAATAATACAAGTATTGCAAGATGAGCAGTTTTAGTGGTTTCAATTTTAAGCGATTCTGCACAGGGTTTTGTTGTATGTTATACATTTCTATAACACAAGTGTCATCATCTACTGTAAATAAAGCATGAAACTGTTTGTAATTTGTAGAATTGAGTTGGTGTTTTGTCTTACCGTGAAACACAGAACATAGATTAGTGTATCTGTATAGAGTAGCTTGTGGAACATAAGCTACTCTATACAAAAGAAGGAATAATGATGTTAATCGGGTGTTTGCATCCACATAATCTAGGAGAACTCCTCCTGGCTGTCCAGGAATTTAGCATATTTGAATTCTATCATATAAAATGTCAGTCTTTGTGCTCGTCCAGCCTGAGAAAATGCTTCATCATTTTACTGACTTGACTCTCTGCCATCATGTGTTTCCTCCTTCTGCTGCTTTCTTCTGTCAAGTTACCTCATTGTTCAGCAGCATAGTTTTGCAACTGTCATGACCGCTGACCGGTAGAAACTGGTTATTTCATAATCATCGTGGCCCCTTCACTGTGATCTCTGTCTGTTTTGTAAAACTGAGAACTTCTCCCTTGGTGTCAAGTTCCTAATTGTAACAAGATGAGGTTTTCTGGTGAAATTACTGTGTCCGGATTTGGTGAAGAACACAGAGGCTGTTTCATCTGTACTTTGGGAAATGCTGAATTTCTTGTGACTTGTTGCTATTAAATAATATGAATCGATCAATCAATCAATCACATTTTGTTTGTCGATTCCCAAGTCACAATTTGTGCCATAGGGTTAAATATGGTGTGTATCTGTATCTGTCCTTGACCCCTCAACAAGAGTGAGGAAAAACCTTCATCCAAACTTTCAACAAAATAACTACAATTACAACATTCATGAGAAGAGAAAGTGTCAAACATAAAGGGAGAAGTATATCAATGTTTAAAGTATTCAAAATTGCAATACAAGATTCTTCCAAATAAAGTTGAAATGCAATCACTCGAAATACAATCACTCACAAAAGAATACCTTTCAACTTTCAAGCTAAGAAGTTGACACAGTTGCTAACTTTAATATGGAACAAAACTTGATTTGAGAGTTTACGGTCTTAACGTTTATCCCAGAACTATCAAGCTGAAAACGATTGTGATCGTCTTACAATGCTGTCCACTGTGTAATTTATTATTTCCCATACCTGACTCTCAACTTATCTTTATGACTGTAAGTAAGTGTTGTTCCTTCAAGGAATGCAAGTCTGCAGCAGATAGGTATTTGCGCCTCGGTAGTATTGAGAACTGATCGTAAACCAGCTCAATTTGATGAGGCATGAAATTTACGGAAGAGTACTTCCTTGTGTACAGCGAGGACAATGGTCCAAAGCACATATGGGGAAGCAAAAAAAGGACTTAAGAGGCGCTGACAGACGCTTATGATAGTAATCATTAACATATTGTTCTTGTGCAGTTGCGTTAACCAAATACCTGTCGTCACAGTTATTGAAGGTGAGATTCCATGACAAGGTCAAACTTTTCTCTCCACTGTCAGATACCTTCTGCTCATTAATCAAGTTGGTACTTTTTCTCTCTTTGTGTTCAACTTGTGAAATCAGATGTGGTAATATGCACATGGGCCGCTTCCTCCACAAAACCAGTTCCTTGCAGGTGCATCTGCACGAATTAATTCACCCATAACAATAACAATACTGAGGGGACGCTGATCCGTGAACGACACTGACTATAACACGAAAACCAAACAAACATTTAGCGCTGCCAAGGAAAGATTATCTGTGAGATCTAATCTATGCTTTACGGAAGCCTATTGCATTCACTTGAAAAAAAAGAGATACTTTTGTCTACATTTTTTTCTTCAAGTGAATGCAATACACTTCTGTAGTGCTTCATGTGTTTATCTGACAAACATTTTAGAGAATTGGCCAAAGCGTCTCTGCTCCGGGTTTCTGTGGCGTTTGAACGGAAGTTGAAAAGCAGATGTTGACATGTTGAAAGGGATGGAGCTCAAATTTAACCTCTCGAAACCAAGAGCACATAAAGTTCAGTTTGAGAGATGAAGTATTTCCCATAATTCCAGGCAAATGTGAGGTTTCTTTAATAATTCCCCTGCTTTTCTAACATGAATTAATAAATCCATACAAAAACACAACATAAAGTCGGCTGGGATTGGCTCCAAAATTCAAAGGAATGTCACTTTACATATTAGAGCAAATTGTAGAATGTCTCTAACCAGGCTTTACTGTTATATGGTGTTGTGAGTCACCAATGATTGTAAAAAAAAATCTGATAAAGCTTTTTGTTGCTCTGCTGGAATTTTGGCTTCAAACGCAAAAAAGCTGGACAATAGCAATCGGTATTTCCATGTACAAAAATCCTTACCAGGTTATTGTTATATGTTAATGTTGGAATTCAAAACAAGATGACAAAAAGAATGGCAATAAAACATACATTTACCCCACACATCCCAAAACTGTGTGAGCCTCAATATCTTCATATCTGATCAGGGTACTCGCACATGTTCATGGTATATCTAGTATATTTATAAAATCCTATTTCATATTCCTCTTTCTAGGAGCTCCACATTTTGTCCTTTCAACAAAATACCAATACAAAGCTCAACAAAAACAACCAACTCCGATCAAATTTAAATCTCAATGCCAATGTTCTATTGAAGATATTGTAACTCAATGTGTGTAAATCCTGTCCATATATCCTCTGATTACGCCTTCTCTTTTGAATTGATTTACATGATCAAAATGATATACTATTACAACTATCATATACAAAATACTCTGATGAGTAATAGGAGAGAGTTTCCTGGGTGTTGAAACTACTGTAACCATTGACAGGATCTGGGATGATGTCCTACATTATTGTCTCCAGTCCTCTGTTTCCTTATTGTGTTTATAAAGCAGAAAGGTCTTTGCCCCTCAACTTTTAATACTAAGTCATTGTTATCATAAATGTCATAAATGACTACAAAATAGCTCTGCTTCCCGGGGAATTACAATATCTACCAACACAGGGAGGAGGAGTTGAGAACGCCACAGCTCACTGAGTGACCTAGACACACCTCCGCTATTTGGGTTATTATCAGTTATTAATGATTAAATGTTAATGCTGAGGACAGTGCAGGATCATTGCCTGATTGTCACAGCAGAATATCCCCACAGCACGCTTTCAGCAAATTCACATGAAAGCTCTAGAACTAACTCACTGGGGAAATGTGATTTGTTGCCAAAGCCTGAAATTGACCAATAAAGTGTCAGCCACTGCTGTTTACATCTACTTCTTTATTTCCTTTAAAAGAGGCAGCTAGACGGGTCTCATGCAACTCTCTGTTGATGTTGCAAACAGGACGAGCATGTGCTGACAGAAAAATGATCTATTAAATCTGACATACAAGCTGAACTCTGGAACAAGGGATTCAACCGTGTCTTTCTTCTGCATGACACCTATTGTTCAATTTAATGTGTCTTTGCGTATGAGGTAACACACACTCAGTCACCTGTACAGAGACTTATTGCAGAAGGAACAACTATGTCCACACAGGGTTAAGGTCATTGTTCGGGTTAGGTGGTTTCTAAAGAAAACACCTACTGTAGATGTTAAGGAAATGCAAGTAATTTATAACAATCTACGACTCAGTTTCATTTGTGTGCTTGAAGTTGCATTCACTTCAACTTCACTGTTGATTTAATAAATGTTAAATTAAAAAAGAGGTAGAGTGCATGTAATATCTAACCCTACGTTGGGCTCAGTAGAGTGCATACCTCCACCAAGAACAGTCCCCTCAAACTTCAAAAAATAAATATATATATATATAGGCACGTGCACAGATAGACCCCTAGTGGTGCTCAAGCACTGGCCCTTTTGCCCTGGATGAGAAAAGTGCCCTTCTGCTGGAGCCCAATTTTTTCTTCATGCATCAATATTTAAGAATAAAAATTACTCTCTCTGTCATCAATTCCCCCAAAATGTCTGTGATATCTGAAGGGCATTTATTTTAGTTATTTTTTCAATTATTTTTTCAATTTGATCATTTGAGTTAGTATGTTAACATAAACAAATATATAAGTTGAAAATATCCTACTGTGTTTTTTATTTATTTATTATTATTGTTTTTAATTTCATAAATAGTTTTGGTGATGGGTGCCCTTTTTTTTGGTTTGAGCACTTGCACAAATGTCTGTGCACGTGCCTGTATATATATATATATTATATATATATATATATATATACGGTATATATATATAGTCAAGCTGCACCAAATCTCACACACACATAGATATAGGTTTCGCTAAATGTGCCTGTAAAATGTCAAAGTAAATGTCCTTATCATCTCGCAATGTTTAAGAAAGTGAACCAATGGGACATCCTTCCAACAGGTTTTGTGGAAATCCGGTCAGTTGTCTTTCTGTAATTTTTGTTTGCAAGCAAACAAATGTGAAAACCAGTCTGCACAATAACATTTGATAGAAATAGTTTGGGAACGAATGTATTTATTAATCGACAACTTCTCATTTCCACTTTAAATAATGTTTAAGTGATTTATCCGGTTGGTCAGTGAGATAATGGATCAGCCTGCCAGGAGATTGTGAATTAAATTTGTTAATCAATAACCATCATTGCCAATTGCCATTGTGTGATGCTGTTTTTTTCATAGAGAAACTTATTTTTTATCAGTAACAGTAAGTAGGTTACTGTGTGTCACTTCATTTACAGGTAGTTAGGGCGTTTTCCCAGCCGCTCTTATCCTCTACACACCGGGCTCCGATCCCAAACACACATTAGGTTTCCTTTAAATTTTATGTTTGACTGTATATCGATCTTTCTTTTTCCTCATTGCATGAGGGTGTAGCACACTTTACAATCGATTAACTTATTTACCTCCGGTAAATTTCTCTGCACTGGTTGAACTTTGACCTCAATCACCTCACTCTGAGCTTGTGATTAGGAATTTCGTGCATAAACCTCTCATAGGTTGAAAAATACTTTATTTCCTTAACCTTAGAAAAGAGTGAAAAATTGCTTAGTTCTATATATTTTTTTTAAGTATTTCTCAAGTTTACCAGCTGCTATGTTACAACATTGCGGATCGTCAGCCACCACATGACAACATCTGTGAAAATCCGCTTTTAAAAAATGAACGAGCGAGGCATCGTAAACATCTCAAGATCAAAAAACAAGAAAAATCGCTATTTCCCTCATTTAACTTCCATCTCTGTATTGTTGGATATTTAATGGGATAAAAGGTTTTCCAAAATATTTAGAAAGAAAATGAAATATAATAAGCAGTATATTTATACTATAATATCTAGTAACTATATTGTCAGGGTCAAGTCTTTTAGCCATGAAAAGAGACAAAGATGAGGCTTTAAGAAGAATGCAACATTAAGAGTAAATTAAAGTATGAAATCTGCTTAAACACACCGTTATCTGAATTAAACTAATAATGAAAAATACATTTAACTTATTATTACTTTCATAACAAAGAAAAACAAGTCAAATAGAAGATCATATAAAAAAGTAAAGATAACCTAACCACAATCCTGCAAACTCCCTTTAACAACTGCTATTGTTGAGTGTTATAAAATATCAGTCAGCCAGAGACGTCGACCAATGTGCGTCGAGAATTTCCCCCGGTGCAGAGAGCAGGAAGAAGGAACTGCTCTTTACTGACAGTAGCCTCACCTGGACAGCCCAGGGGCAAGGCCACTCTGTATATAAGGACTGAGCATGTCAACACCAAGCACAACAAATCACAGAGCTTCACAAGCTTCACACACCGAGCTTCATAGGAACAGGTAACGAGATTATTATTTCAAATTTTCAGATTTTTTTTTCAAACATAGTTGAATCTTAATTTACACTGTGGTTAAGAAAAGAAAAACATTTGGATGAATTAGGTTAGTTGAGTTTTTATTCAGAATTTGTTTGGCTTTCAGAGATGTTTCTCCCTGTCCTTGTTGTGCTGGGCCTCTGCCTGGTGCCTGGTCAGCCCAAACCCACAGGTACACGCTGCGTCCGTCACTCTACCAACATGTTTCTAATTCGCCCCGCAAAATATTTTCAATTAAATGTCTGATTCTTTGGTGAAATGTGTTGGTGTTTTGCAGAAGAACATCTGGGCAGTCCTTTCCTCCAGCACTGTTTTGAGGAGGCTAAGAAACTTGTGGATGATGCATATTTGTACTCCAGACAAGAGTGAGTTCTATTTAGAATGCTGGATTCTCTTTCTAAGCATCATTTTTACGTTGAAGGACTCTTAAGCCAATTAATTACATTGTTTCCTAAACTCTCAAATGTAGAAAAAACTTACAGGACCTGTAATGCAGACCACAGGTTTGACTGGATAGTTTAACCCTTGATCTTTTCCTCCTCCAGGAGTCTGAGGCGAGTCCGCAAGGACGTGGTGAGACCTCACGACACCCTCCGTCTCCTGAAGCAGCCTCGAGGTGAAACGCGCTCGGCTGTGAGGTCAGCAGACTACATGGCCCAAACCCTTCGTCTGCTGCATGACAGGGTTCATCGTGTGCACAAGCGCTCGCTCAACGCAACAGGTCTGACAGGCAGCAACTACACATAGACACAAAGACAAGACAGCAGTGTTCTTCTGACAGGCAGCAGCTACACACAGACACAAAGACGACACAGCAGTGTTTTTCTGACAGCAGCAGCTACACACAGCATAAAGCGACACAGCTGTTTTTCTGAAAGCCTTTCCTGGTTTTCTTAGATCTACTGTTTCAAAACGTGGTCACAGTCCAGCACTTCAAAGATGAGACTGAAAACCAGATATGTGATGTTGGCAGACACGTGCGCATCAACGCGGGGATTCATGAAACGTCTCTTTCACAATTTTTCAGACTTGCTCAGTGAGAACGACCTGAAAGATCTCGCCAAGATAACTGGATGTGAGGCTCAGATCCGCCTCCCAGAATGCCGCAGCACAGCAAACATCAACAAGTATCGCACAATCACCAGCGTCTGCAACAACCCTGTGAGTAATTTAGAGAAATTAGGTTTCCTTCCTCTCTTTCGTGACACGTTAAACTCTTACCTGCAGATTTTCTTAATTGACTATTAACGAACATTTTAAAAGGATTTTCAAACAAAGGTTCTGCAGCATCATCTTTGGTTTTGACCGGTTTAACATTTTTCTAAAATAAAATGTAAAAAAAAACAGCTTCTTTCCAAAAGGCAGTTTTTGTTGGTTGAATAGGAACTTGGCAGGAATCAGATGATTATTGTGACAGGTTAGAAGATACACTGCTGCTAACATGCTTGTGAAATGCATCTAAACATCTTGGGTCACTCACCACAGAGGTTGTGTACACTTCCTTGGGATGTCTCAAGCAGCGTTTCCAAACATGGAGTTTCGGAACGGAAAAAACCGAAGTTGAATTCCTTGTATCTGTCCGCACACATTGCCAAAAAAGCTGATTCTGATTCTTGTTTGCCTTTAGAATAAACCCTCGCCTCGGAGCCTCCAACACCCCCTTCACCCGCTTGCTGCCTGCTGAATACGACGATGGCATCTCCCAACCCAAAGGCTGGAACAACCGAACGTTCAACAACTTCCTGCTCCCACTGGTACGACCGTCAGTCGCTCAACTCGATTGCTCCTCTTAAACGTTGATTTGAAATGGAAACACTTCTTAAATGAATGAACTCCTCCTCTGCTCGCAGGTACGACAGGTGTCCAACAACATCCTGAGCACAACAGATGCAGCCGTGGTCAGCGACAGAGAGTTCACTCACATGGTGACCCTGTTTGGCCAGTGGAACGACCACGATCTCACCTTCACGCCCTTCTCCCCCAGCATCCGCTCCTTCAGCAACGGGCTGAACTGTGACGAGAGCTGTGAGAAGAGCGAGCCGTGCATCCCCATCCCAGTGGGTTTCCAACCTGAAACAATCCAGATGTTGTTCTCTCTAAAAGATTTGCTTCATGATCTTTGACCTCCCTTTGCAATCAAACAGATTCCTCCTGGTGACCCTCGGATTCCTTCCCGCCCCGACAAGTGCATCCCTGCGTTCAGGTCCGCCCCTGCTTGCGGAACAGGACACTCTGCCTACAATTTCGGCGGCGAGCCCAACAAGAGGGAGCAGATCAACGCGCTGACGGCCTTCCTGGACCTCAGCCAGGTGTACGGCTCTGACGACAAGCGCGCCCTTTCTCTTCGGGACCTCACTAACAATGGCGGCCTATTGCGCGTGAACACGGAGTTCAGAGACAACAGACGTGAGCTGCTGCCCTTCGATCGCATGGAGGCGAACATGTGTGCCACGCGCAAGAAAATCACCAACGACACAAACGCCAAGGAGGTGCCCTGTTTCTTAGCAGGTTAGTCAAGCTGCAAGTTTGTTTCTAAGTTAGTTTTTAGGATAAAAATAGTTCATGTTTAATTGATCTGATTTTAGGGTTAGGTCAAAAAACTGTTTTTTTTTGTAGTTTGTAACTTTTAGGGAATAATGTAAAATATGTCTTCATTGCACTAATTATAATTATTCAGAAATATTGATGAACCTATAAAAAAACGGAAAATTTCCATTCTATTTTGCTTAAAGGACCCATTTTACCACAGTTGATATGGTTCCTTGGGATTTTAATGAAAGGTCTATAACATATTTTGGTGAAAATACAACAAGGATCATTTAAAACAGCACCTTTTTACCCTGTCTAAAACAGCCCTCCTCAGATTGACCTGTTTTGAGTGCCCCGCCCCCCCCCCTCTCACCCCCTCCCTCCTTCACGAGATACAAGCGCCCAGATTTTAAGCTATCCATTACTTAAAAAGAGGAACCATGTTATGCTACATCCAATTAAAAGCAATTAAACGTTCTTAATAATGTGTTATTCCTGATCTATCAAACATTAATATGAAGGGAACATGTACATGTGTAACTCATTTACACCCCGTGAAAACGTTTGAATCTGACACCTCATGTTTGCTGCATTGCTGCCCTGAAGGTGACGTGCGTGTGGACGAGAACATCGCGCTGACGTCGCTTCACACGCTGTTTATGCGTGAGCACAACCGACTGGCCCGCGCACTGAAAAGACTGAACCCCCACTGGGACAGTGAGACGCTCTACCAGGAGGCGCGCAAGATCATGGGTGCCTACACACAGGTTCGTTAAGACCCTCCCTAAAAATGGACTTCTACCAAATTTAAATTGTTATTTAATTTATTTCAGAACAGACTTTTTTTGTTGTTGCTATTCACATTTCCGTCCTTTTATTTGATTTGTGTCTTTCTTATTGTGAAGCACTGTGTAGCTGTGTTTTGAAAAGTGCTTTATATTGAGCTTATTATTATTATTATTATTATTATTATTATTATTTTAACTTATATATTAGCATCTCAATTGTCTGTGTCTGAAATCCCCTCTCTCTGTCTCTCAGATATTTGTGTTCAGGGACTACCTGACACACATTTTGGGCGACAATGCAGTTCGGACACAAATCGGCCGTTACCCCGGCTACAATCCCAATGTGGACCCCAGCATATCCAACGTCTTTGCAACAGCAGCTTATCGCTTTGCCCACTTGGCCATCCAGCCAATGTTAGCCCGTCTGGATGGAAACTACAGGGAGAATAATCAGTTCCCCAGTGTGTCCTTGTACACAGCCTTCTTCACCCCCTGGAGAGTCGTCTATGAGGGTGAGCTGCAAATAGTGAAACTGAAGCAACACCTTCAAGGAGTCTGTCTTAAACAACAAACCTAACATTTATTTGATCTGTCCAGGTGGTGTTGACCCTCTGCTGCGTGGTTTGATCGGCCGTCCCGCCAAGCTGAACACTCAGGATCACATGTTGGTGGATGCTCTGAGGGAGCGGCTGTTCCAGTTTGTGCAGCATTTGGCTTTGGACCTGGGCGCTCTCAACATGCAGAGAGGACGTGACCACGGCTTGCCTGGTACATCACTCACACTAACACTCTCCTCCTCCAATTCCTACTCTAACCTTTCATCCATGCCTTAATTCCACTCATTTGTTTGCTCTGTTGTTTACTCCTCCAGGCTACAACGCCTATCGCCGGGCTCTGTGGCCTGTCTCAGCCCAGGAACCAGGCGGAGCTCGGGCGGGTTCTGAACAACAACAATCTGGCCCGGAGGCTGCTGGAGCTCTACGGCTCGCCAAACAACATCGACGTCTGGATGGGAGGTGTGGCAGAGCCGTTCGTACGGGGTGGCCGTGTGGGGCCTCTGTTCGCCTGTCTCATTGCAAGGCAGTTCAGGGCTATCCGCCAGGGTGACAGGTTTGTGGATAAATAATCAAATGCATGTAATCAATGCTCTTCATTTCAACAGATTTAGCCTTGTATCCAGTTAACCTGGTAACTAAAGCTTCTCTTTTCTTGTCTCTTTTGAAATTGTCAGGCTGTGGCACGAGAACCCGGGCGTCTTCACCGCGAGACAGAGAGTCGCCCTGTCCTCCATCACCTTGTCCAAGATCATCTGCGACAACACCGGCATCACATCCGTCCCGGCAAACGCCTTCAACGTCATCTCAAACATGAACCGACTCGTCCGCTGCAACAACATCCGAGGTGTGGACCTGACAGCGTGGAGGGAAAGACCCTGCACCAACGCCTCAGGTGAAACAACATGGCTGCCAACTCTTTTAACCTGGGGAAGATTCTTGTTCTGACTTTAACCTGGTGTTGTTTTTTCTTCTCTAAAACCCTGAATGAAAATCCTTCTTCATGTGTGGTGTTTGATGTTACAGGCTCGGTTGTTAGCTGTAATCCAGTCAGTGAAAAAGAGGTCGGTTCAAACACTAACAAGTACTACCACTGCACATTCCAATCATGCATTTCACTTAACTTAACTTTTTGACTTCTTGGTCAAGGTGGTCCTCACTCCAAACCTAACCATTCATGTTGTACTCACCGAGCTTATTGCAAAATAAATCATTACTTCAATTATGAGACTGAACGTGTTTTAACTTCTACATCTTCTTGATCCACAGGGTGTGATCCAGTCCAATCACCTGGACCCACAGGGCCTCCTGGACAACGAGGTAATCTCTTTTTATATTCATATATTTTTATTTATGAGATGTAAACACACTGAAACAACCTGTCTGTAAAGCAGTTTTGCGAGGGGAATCCGACTGTTTAATTCAAACAAAGCATCGCGACGGCCCACAGTGGGTGTTGCGATGTGATTTCCGCCCAGTGCTCTGAATGTCAAAGTGAAGAAATTCAATGAAGCGCTGGTAAATGACAGGAGTAACTATTAGAACTCAAAACAGTTAAATCTGAGGAGGGCTGTTTTAGACAGGGTAAAAATGTCCTTTTTTAAATGATCATTGTGGTATTTTGACCAAAATATGTTGCAGATATTTCATTAAGACCCCAAGGAACCATATCAACATGTAGCGGATTGGGCTTAATATGTCTCTGTTAAATAAAGTTTAGTTAAATCAAAGATTGTTTCATAAATCTGATTCATTTTGTGCTCATTAAAAGATAAGAGTAATAAAGGGCTGAAATAATTTAAAATAGTGCTTTTTAAATGATGATTTAATTATTTTCCTGGCACAAAAGGGTGAATGAATAACAACAAAAACAAAATATTCAAACATCGGTATCGGCCAAGAAATTCCATAACCATGCATCCCTTCACAAAAGTACTTCCCCCATTTGAACTATGAGTAAAATGTCCCATGTGTCGTTTTATCAAAATATATGGATTCAAACAGGATGAAGTAAATCAAAGCAATTAAGACGGGGGCAGTTGTGTAGGCTGGCAACAACAGGGCAATTCAATGCTTAAAAAGACAGTACGGTAATTCAGAAAATCTGAAATGTATTTTGCCAAAACCTATGTAAAGATGAAAATGAAAAATCTATGATAAACTGTATGTTTTGGCAGAAGTTTTAAGTTTTATAAAATTGTGTGTGTCTTCAGGTGAAGTAGGACGTAGAGGCCCGAGGGGCCAGAGAGGCCCGGTAGGACCTCCAGGACCCCCTGGTCCTCCAGGCCCCACTGGTCCTCAATCTCTCTACCAAAATGCCACACTCCAACAATCTGCCTTCTCTGTCATCCTGGGGGTGTACAACTCATCCGTTGAGAAAATAATTCATTTCCGTCAAGTCATCTACAATGACCAGCACCACTACAGCACTCAGACAGGCCTGTTCACATGTGCGGTTCCCGGTGTCTATCAGTTCAGCTTTCTCTGCACGGCCTACGGCGCTGGAGATGTGGACCTAATGCGCAACAGTAAGCTGGTGCTGCACAGTTTCAAGTTCTATCACGGGGGTCATTACTTGTCTTCCGGGGAAACGGTGCTCAAGCTGGGGAATGGAGACACAGTGTGGCTGGAGACTGGAAACAGGACCATCGGCCTGAGCAACAAAAGCTTCTTCTCAGGACACCTGCTCTTCACCATGTGACACAAACAGCTCTTCTCCTGAGTGAAACGCCTTCAACACACCTGTGGTCTGTCTTCTGTTGGATCTGTTTGAATTACTCTGCCTCTATGCACTTAACTTTTGTTATTTTTTGCACTCTTACAATATTTCACCCTCTAGTCTTGGGCACACCATACAACTTTATACACGTAACTGAAAGATTACATATGAACAAGTAGCTTAAAGAACTTATAATGTTATACTTTGTTGCATGCAGTCTTTTGGAACACCATGTTCATCTGTAGACAATTTTGAAGGTGGAAATGTCCAGTATTATTATGAATATTTTATGCTCAGATGCAATCGAGGTGGGCTTTTTTCCTGCAAGGTTTGTTTCACTGTCTCTTTCTTATCTGTTGTATTTAGCATTCAATAAACAAAACCTTGAAGTGAAGCTTCAGCAACCTGTGTGTTGACATGTTCTTATTTACAAGACAGGATCAGGATTGACTTCATGAACTTCACAGAGATCACAGAAAGAAGAACACGACCTTAAAGTATATCCATTGCTTTCAAATTAAATTGTATATAGGACGGTATGAAAAGTACAGGACAAACATGCACAGTATAACGGCCCGAGCTCCATTAGTGCAACAAATTGGTTGGACACACTTGGTTTGCTGTGATTTGGAGCCTGCTGTCAGTACTCTTAAGGAAACAATAAAAACAGAATGTACTGGATGTCACCAGTAGATAGAGCCATTTCCATTTTGGAGACGGATGAAGAAGTCACATAACTGGTTCATTCTAACAAATATTCTTTGGTGCATTTGATGCATTTGTCAGGAAGCGGAGATGAACGTGCCAATAGGAAAAGAGTGAGATTCAAAATCATGCAGAGCGCTGACAGCAGAGTTTTTAAACAGTCATTGCACTCATTTGACTTCCATCTCTATTGTTGGATATCTAAGGGGATCAAATGTTTTCCGTAATATTTGGAAAAGATTGATATTTTATATTTATATATATAAAGTATTATATTTATATTCTAATATCTAGTAGCTATATAGCCATGTCTTTTAGTCATAAAAAAGAGACAAAGATGAGGCTTCAAGAAGAATGCAACATTAAAATGTAAATTAAAGTCTGAAATCTGCTTAAACACACTGATATTTGAATGAATTTAACAATGAATAATACATTTTACTACTTATTAATTTCATAACAAAGAAAAACAAGTCAAATAGAAGATTAAAAAAAATAACCTACCACAATCCTGCAAACTCCCTTTAACAACTGCTATTGTTGACTGTTATAAAATATCAGTCAGCCAGAGACGTCGACCAATGTGCGTCGAGAATTTCCCCCGGTGCAGAGAGCAGGAAGAAGGAACTGCTCGTTACTGACAGTAGCCTCACCTGGACAGCCCAGGGGCAAGGCCACTCTTTAAATAAGGACTGAGCATGTCAACACCAAGCCCAACAAATCACAGAGCTTCACAAGCTTCACACCAACCATAGGAACCTTCACAGTAACAGGTAACGGGATTCTATATATATTTTTTTACTATATATATATTTGAAAACACATTTAAAACTTAATTTACACTGTGGATAAGAAAAAAAATTGACGTTTACTTGGACAAATTAGGTAAATCTTGTTTTTGTTATATTGTTTCAGAGATGTTTCTCCCTGTCCTTGTTGTGCTGGGCCTCTTCCTGGTGCCTGGTCAGCCCAAACCCACAGGTACACGCTGCCTCCGTCACTCTACCAACATGTTTCTAATTCGCCCCGCAAAATATTTTCACTTAAATGTCTGATTCTTTGGTGAAATGTGTTGGTGTTTTGCAGAAGAACATCTGGGCAGTCCTTTCCTCCAGCACTGTTTTGAGGAGGCTAAGAAACTTGTGGATGATGCGTATTTGTACTCCAGACAAGAGTGAGTTCCTTTTAAAATACTGGATTCTCACCGTTTGTTTACTTACAAAACTGCTTCGTACAGCTAGGTACTGATGCAACATATCATTGGAAAACTAGGATTCTTGTGATTCTGCCGATGCCTAGTCTCCAAATGGAAGCCGCCTAGACCAGGGGTATTCAACAAAAATTTAAAGAGATCCATTTAGAGAAAATGTCTTGAAGCAAAGGTCCGGAAGATAATAATGTTGAGCTATTTAGTGTGATATATATTTAAGTAGCCTAGTAGTTGTATCAACACCTGCATGTTCTCACTACCTGACCTTCAATTCAAATTAATTCAGTACGATTGAAGAACTTTGGACAAAATTTATTGTCACGCAACGTAGATGTGAACATATAAGTGTGGTTGAAGATATGTATAATGTTCTCTCATTAACTAAATAAAAGTAGTGATGCATTTCAAAATAAGAGAAAATAAATTCAATTGAACAGTTTGGAATCACTTTCCTGCCAATTTATATCCCACTCCCCCACTTTTTTCATCTGTTTCTCTCCATGTCTCTGTCTCACTCCTGTTTCTCCACTTTTTCTGTCTCACTCCTGTTTCTCCACATTCTCCGTCTCACTCCTGTTTCTCCACTTTTTCTGTCTCACTCCTGTTTCTCCACATTCTCCGTCTCACTCCTGTTTCTCCACTTTTTCTGTCTCACTCCTGTTTCTGTACTTTGAGAACTTGGGCTAGGTAAGGCTTCATGCTATGGTCCCATTGTGTTTTCTAGCTCATAAGTACCAGCTAGAGTCCTTTGCAGGCATCTGTTTACCCAAAAATATTCGGACGGAAAAAAAATACCACTACTTCAGTGTGTTTCAACTGCTATTAATCAATGCCAGAAGCCGTTTTCTGCCAAATGGTTCAACAACATTTTTTTATTTTCTTGGGGTATTCCTAGGTCAGCGTTTTAGGCGAATTTCAGTAACTTTTTATATTAAAGCATAAGTCCCTTAGATTTATTCAACATCACACAGAGTTCAACCAGCTGCCCAGGTTCTGGAGGGCAGATAGAATGCCGTTGTTTTGGTTTGGAGGATGCAAATGTTTACACAGATATATAGAGCAGGAACACAATATTCTTTACTCTAATGAACAACAGCACCGACCCACAACTCGTCAGCCGAGTCAAGGCTTGTTTATGAAACACAAAACTAAGACTGTCATGAAGTGAAGATTTTGCCCAGCAAATATCAGAGGAGGAGCGAAACAGAGCTGCTCATCACTTCCTTATTGCCAAGAGGGTAGAACCACGCCTGTGCACCATCGAGGAAGAACCAAGTCTCGACTCCCCTTCATTATTGACCAATCAAATTATACCTACTGTCATAAAATATTACAACCGCCTTCTGTTCGATGCGACCCGTGACTGTCCGGTGACGCTGTAGAGGGCCGGGGGTTGTGCTTTGGGTGCCCATTGCTTTGCTGTAACTTTTTCATACCTTTTCACTTGATTGAACCGTACCGAGACCGGCTCTTCTCATATTTGAGATAAAAGAACACGAGACAGACCTCTAATGTTTGACTTGATGGTTTAACCCTGTGACCTTTTCCTCCTCCAGGAGTCTGAGGCGAGTCCGCAAGGACGTGGTGAGACCTCACGACACCCTCCGTCTCCTGAAGCAGCCTCGAGGTGAAACGCGCTCGGCTGTGAGGTCAGCAGACTACATGGCCCAAACCCTTCGTCTGCTGCATGACAGGGTTCATCGTGTGCACAAGCGCTCGCTCAACGCAACAGGTCTGACAGGCAGCAACTACACATAGACACAAAGACAAGACAGCAGTGTTCTTCTGACAGGCAGCAGCTACACACAGACACAAAGATGTGATGTTGGCAGACACGTGCGCATCAACACAGGGATTCATGAAACGACTCTTTTACATTTTTCCAGACTTGCTCAGTGAGAACGACCTGAAAGATCTCGCCAAGATAACTGGATGTGAGGCTCGGATCCGCCTCCCAGAATGCCACAGCACAGCAAACATCAACAAGTATCGCACAATCACCAGCGTCTGCAACAACCTGTGAGTAATTTAGAGAAATTAGGTTTCCTTCCTCATTTTAGTGACATGTTAAACTCTTACCTGCAGATTTTCTTAATTGACTATTAACGAACATTTTAAAAGGATTTTCAAACAAAGGTTCTGCAGCATCATCTTTGGTTTTGACCGGTTTAACATTTTTCAAAATAAAATGTAAAAAAAAACAGCTTCTTTCCAAAAGGCAGTTTTTGTTGGTTGAATAGGAACTTGGCAGGAATCAGATGATTATTTTTGACAGGTTAGAAGATACACTGCTGCTAACATGCTTGTTAAATGCACCTAAACATCTTGGGCCACTCACCACAGAGGTTGTGTACACTTCCTTGGGATGTCTCAAGCAGCGTTTCCAAACATGGACGATTCGGAACGGAAAAAACTGACTTGAATTCCTTGTATCTGTCCGCACACATTGCCAAAAAAGCTGATTCTGATTATTGTTTGCCTTTAGAATAAACCCTCGCCTCGGAGCTTCCAACACCCCCTTCACCCGCTTGCTGCCTGCTGAATACGACGATGGCATCTCCCAACCCAAAGGCTGGAACAACCGAAGGTTCAACAACTTCCTGCTCCCACTGGTACGACCGTCAGTCGCTCAACTCGATTGCTCCTCTTAAACGTTGATTTGAAATGGAAACACTTGAACTCCTCCTCTGCTCGCAGGTACGACAGGTGTCCAACAACATCCTGAGCACAACAGATGCAGCCGTGGTCAGCGACAGAGAGTTCACTCACATGGTGACCCTGTTTGGCCAGTGGATCGACCACGATCTCACCTTCACGCCCTTCTCCCCCAGCATCCGCTCCTTCAGCAACGGGCTGAACTGTGACGAGAGCTGTGAGAAGAGCGAGCCGTGCATCCCAATCCCAGTGGGTTTCCAACCTGAAACAATCCAGATGTTGTTCTCTCTAAAAGATTCGCTTCATGATCTTTGACCTCCCTTTGCAAACAAACAGATTCCTCCTGGTGACCCTCGGATTCCTTCCCGCCCCGACAAGTGCATCCCTGCGTTCAGGTCCGCCCCTGCTTGCGGAACAGGACACTCTGCCTACAATTTCGGCGGCGAGCCCAACAAGAGGGAGCAGATCAACGCGCTGACGGCCTTCCTGGACCTCAGCCAGGTGTACGGCTCTGACGACAAGCGCGCCCTTTCTCTTCGGGACCTCACTAACAATGGCGGCTTATTGCGCGTGAACACGGAGTTCAGAGACAACAGACGTGAGCTGCTGCCCTTCGATCGCATGGAGGCGAACCTGTGCGCCACGCACAAAAGAATCACCAACGACAGAAACGCCAAGGAGGTGCCCTGTTCCTTTGCAGGTTAGTCAAGCTACAAGTTTGTTTATAAGTTAGGATAAATTGTAGTTAGTTCGCGTTTAATTGATCTGTTTTTAGGTTGAGGGGGAAAAACTGTTAATTTTGTAACTTTTTGGGATGTAAAATGTAAAATGTGTCTTCATTACATTAAACACAATTCTTAATAATGTGTTATTCCTGATCTATCAAACATTAATATGAAGGGAACATGTACATGTGTAACTCATTTACACCCCGTGAAAACGTTTGAATCTGACACCTCATGTTTGCTGCTTTGCTGCCCTGAAGGTGACGTGCGTGTGGACGAGAACATCGCGCTGACGTCGCTTCACACGCTGTTTATGCGTGAGCACAACCGACTGGCCCGCGCACTGAAAAGACTGAACCCCCACTGGGACAGTGAGACGCTCTACCAGGAGGCGCGCAAGATCATGGGTGCCTACACACAGGTTCGTTAAGACCCTTCCTAAAAATTGACTTCTACCAAATTGTATTGGTAGAGGTACCTAAGAACAGACTTCTACTAGACCTTTGTTTGTTGCTATTTACATTTTATTATATTTAATTTCCTTCCTTTCATTTTATTTGTGTCTTGATTATTGTGATGCACTTTGTTTTGAATGTGCTTCATTATTATTATTATTTTAACTTGTATATTAGCATCTCCATTGTGTGTCTGAAATCCCCTCTCTCTGTCTCTCAGATATTTGTGTTCAGGGACTACCTGACACACATTTTGGGCGACAATGCAGTTCGGACACAAATCGGCCGTTACCCCGGCTACAATCCCAATGTGGACCCCAGCATATCCAACGTCTTTGCGACAGCAGCTTATCGCTTTGCCCACTTGGCCATCCAGCCAATGTTCGCCCGTCTGGATGGAAACTACAGGGAGAATAGTCAGTTCCCCAGTGTGTCCTTGTACACAGCCTTCTTCACCCCCTGGAGAGTCTTCTATGAGGGTGAGCTGCAAATAGTGAAACTGAAGCAACACCTTCAAGGAGTCTGTCTTAAACAACAAACCTAACATTTATTTGATCTGTCCAGGTGGTGTTGACCCTCTGCTGCGTGGTTTGATCGGCCGTCCCGCCAAGCTGAACACTCAGGATCACATGTTGGTGGATGCTCTGAGGGAGCGGCTGTTCCAGTTTGTGCAGCATTTGGCTTTGGACCTGGGCGCTCTCAACATGCAGAGAGGACGTGACCACGGCTTGCCTGGTACATCACTCACACTAATTCTCCTCCTCCAATTCCTACTCTAACCTTTCATCCATGCCTTAATTCCACTCATTTGTTTGCTCTGTTGTTTACTCCTCCAGGCTACAACGCCTATCGCCGGGTCTGTGGCCTGTCTCAGCCCAGGAACCAGGCGGAGCTCGGGCGGGTTCTGAACAACAACAATCTGGCCCGGAGGCTGCTGGAGCTCTACGGCTCGCCAAACAACATCGACGTCTGGATGGGAGGTGTGGCAGAGCCGTTCGTACGGGGTGGCCGTGTGGGGCCTCTGTTCGCCTGTCTCATTGCAAGGCAGTTCAGGGCTATCCGCCAGGGTGACAGGTTTGTGGATAAATAATCAAATGCATGTAATCGATGCTCTTCATTTCAACAGATTTAGCCTTGTATCCAGTTAACCTGGTAACTAAAGCTTCTCTTTTCTTGTCTCTTTTGAAATTGTCAGGCTGTGGCACGAGAACCCGGGCGTCTTCACCGCGAGACAGAGAGACGCCCTGTCCTCCGTCACCTTGTCCCAGATCATCTGCGACAACACTGGCATCACATTCATCCCGGCAAACGCCTTCAACGTCATCTCAAACAGGAACCGATTCGTCCGCTGCAACAACATCCGAGGTGTGGACCTGACAGCGTGGAGGGAAAGACCCTGCACCAACGCCTCAGGTGAAACAACATGGCTGCCAACTCTTTTAACCTGGGGAAGATTCTTGTTCTGACTTTAACCTGGTGTTGTTTTTTCTTCTCTAAAACCCTGAATGAAAATCCTTCTTCATGTGTGGTGTTTGATGTTACAGGCTCGGTTGTTAGCTGTAATCCAGTCAGTAAAAAAAAGGTTGGTTCAAACACTAACAAGTACTACCACTGCACATTCCAATCATGCATTTCACTTAACTTAACTTTTTGACTTCTTGGTCAAGGTGGTCCTCACTCCAAACCTAACCATTCATGTTGTACTCACCGAGCTTATTACAAAATAAATCATTACTTCAATTATGAGACTGAACGTGTTTTAACTTCTACATCTTCTTGATCCACAGGCTGTGATCCAGTCTAATCACCTGGACCCACAGGGCCTCCTGGACAACGAGGTAATCTCTTTTTATATTCATATATTTTTTATTTATGTGATGTAAACACACTGAAACAACCTGTCTGTAAAGCAGTTTTGCAAAGAATATAATACATTGTGGTAATATGTTATTCTGAATGTGTTGTTTACAGCTGAAACGCCACAGGAAGCCTACTTTAAAAATTGACATACAACAAAGGCCTAATCTGTGCTTTTCTACTTAGACATGTAGATTGCTTTATATCTTGGCTCAGTTCAACAGCTGTAATGCATCATTTAAAAAATTGCGGTGCGCCTGACAGCTGATTTAGAACTGCTGCGTGGCTGGTGTCGCTGGTGCGGGTGCTTTCTTTTTCTTGGGCCGCGGGCCGGTGTCCGTCGGCGGTGCGGAAGGAGGGGACCGGGTACGCTGGTCGGCGGCGGCGTCTCTGGACGCGTGTCGCTGGGGGAATCCTCCGTTTGCGCGGGACCCCCACCGGCGGTGCGCCTCGGCTGGCACCCGACAGCTGATTTAGAACTGGTGCGGACGAGGGGAATCCGACTTTTTAATTCAAACAAAGCATCGCGACGGCCCACAGTGGGTGTTGACGCGATGTGATTTCCGCCCAGTGCTCTGAATGTCAAAGTGAAGAAATTCAATGAAGCGCGGGTAAATGACAGGAGTAACTATTAGAACTCAAAACAGTTAAATCTGAGGAGGGCTGTTTTAGACAGGGTAAAAAGGTGCTTTTTTAAATGATCCTTGTAGTATTTTGACCAAAATATGTTGCAGATATTTCATTAAGACCCCAAGGAACCATATCAACATGTAGCGGATTGGGCTTAATATGTCTCTGTTAAATAAAGTTTAGTTAAATCAAAGATTGTTTCATAAATCTGATTCATTTTGTGCTCATTAAAAGATAAGAGTAATAAAGGGCTGAAATAATTTAAAATAGTGCTTTTTAAATGATGATTTAATTATTTTCCTGGCACAAAAGGGTGAATGAATAACAACAAAAACAAAATATTCAAACATCGGTATCGGCCAAGAAATTCCATAACCATGCATCCCTTCACAAAAGTACTTCCCCCATTTGAACTATGAGTAAAATGTCCCATGTGTCGTTTTATCAAAATATATGGATTCAAACAGGATGAAGTAAATCAAAGCAATTAAGACGGGGGCAGTTGTGTAGGCTGGCAACAACAGGGCAATTCAATGCTTAAAAAGACAGTACGGTAATTCAGAAAATCTGAAATGTATTTTGCCAAAACCTATGTAAAGATGAAAATGAAAAATCTATGATAAACTGTATGTTTTGGCAGAAGTTTTAAGTTTTATAAAATTGTGTGTGTCTTCAGGTGAAGTAGGACGTAGAGGCCCGAGGGGCTGGAGAGGCCCGGTAGGACCTCCAGGCCCCACTGGTCCTCAATCTCTCTACCAAAATGCCACACTCCAACAATCTGCCTTCTCTGTCATCCTGGGGGTGTACAACTCATCCGTTGAGAAAATAATTCATTTCCGTCAGGTCATCTACAATGACCAGCACCACTACAGCACTCAGACAGGCCTGTTCACATGTGCGGTTCCCGGTGTCTATCAGTTCAGCTTTCTCTGCACGGCCTACGGCGCTGGAGATGTGGACCTAATGCGCAACAGTAAGCTGGTGCTGCACAGTTTCAAGTTCTATCACGGGGGTCATTACTTGTCTTCCGGGGAAACGGTGCTCAAGCTGGGGAATGGAGACACAGTGTGGCTGGAGACTGGAAACAGGACCATCGGCCTGAGCAACAAAAGCTTCTTCTCAGGACACCTGCTCTTCACCATGTGACACAAACAGCTCTTCTCCTGAGTGAAACGCCTTCAACACACCTGTGGTCTGTCTTCTGTTGGATCTGTTTGAATTACTCTGCCTCTATGCACTTAACTTTTGTTATTTTTTGCACTCTTACAATATTTCACCCTCTAGTCTTGGGCACACCATACAACTTTATACACGTAACTGAAAGATTACATATGAACAAGAAGCTTAAAGAACTTATAATGTTATACTTTGTTGCATGCAGTCTTTTGGAACACCATGTTCATCTGTAGACAATTTTGAAGGTGGAAATGTCCAGTATTATTATGAATATTTTATGCTCAGATGCAATCGAGGTGGGCTTTTTTTCTGCAAGGTTTGTTTCACTGTCTCTTTCTTATCTGTTGTATTTAGCGTTCAATAAACAAAACCTTGAAGTGAAGCTTCAGCAACCTGTGTGTTGACATGTTCTTATTTACAAGACAGGATCAGGATTGACTTCATGAACTTCACAGAGATCACAGAGAGAAGAACACGACCTTAAAGTATATCCACTGCTCTAAAATTCAATTGTATATAGGACGGTATGAATAGTACAGGACAAACATACACAGTATAATGGCCCGAGCTCCATTAGTGCAAAAAATACAAAACTATATATTTTTATCAAATGTATATTAGTCTAAAAAGACACACTTGGTTTGCTGTGATTTGGAGCCTGCTATCAGTACTCAAGTAAACAATAAAAACAGGATGTACTGGATGTCACCAGTAGATGGAGCCACTCTTCTTTTTTGAGACGGATGAAGAAGTTACATAACTGGTTCATTCTAACCAATATTCTTTGGTGCATTTGATGCATTTGTCATCAGAATCACACACTGATCCTAACTCAGTTTGTTGCACTGATGTTCTGTCTCTGTCCCCCAGCTTCATGCTAAATGAACGTTTCAAACAAAAAACAAATCTGTTTCTTTTCTTTATCTTGTATTCTTAACTACTTGGCATCTGTAAAATGTCATTATGAAATTGCTGATGAATACGAATTCCTTCATTCATTGCCTTCATCAGTGTTAACAGTTAAAGTTGTTGGGAGGCTACACTCCATGAAGTGGATGTGGGTGGGAAGGACAGAGAAAAGAACACGCTAACATTTACACCTGTGGTCGACTGAGTGTCTGTTGTGTGGCCCACCTGGGCTGCATGTGTTCACCCTGCAGAGGCAGAGTGTCCACAGGAAGCGGAGGTGAACGTGGGATGAAACGTGCCAACAGGAAAAGAGTGAGATTCAAAATCATGCAGAGCGCTGACAGCAGAGTTTTTTAAAATTCATTGCACTTTTTGTTGGGACTTGATCAGGGTAAAATTTCTTATTTTACTGATACAAAAACTTTAGGGATTCACTTACATTCAAAGATTTAGTATTAGACAACATGCACAGTGTCAAGTTTTATCAAAAGTGGATCACATGACTATGTGTCTCTGGTACCACTAGCATTGATCCACCACTGATGTTTCTCCTCAGATTCAGATTCTCAAACAGGGGAATGTTTTGCTTTTTTTTGTTTTTGATGTTAGGTGTTTTACAGCTGGTGAACAAAGTGGAGCCTGACAGGCAAGATATTTCCCTCAGGAGGTGGTGGAGACCAAAAAAGCAAAGCCCATAGTGAACCTGCATTTTCAAGGATGTCAGGAAACATGATAACAAGTTTACAATTTACACAGTGATGATGTGTTTTGGGGTTTACAGCTTGTTTCTGCTGCCTCCAAGTGACTCAAAAGATATTGCAGATTCACAATCCCATAATTATACACTGTGATTTGAGTATTTTACACAGGCACCGTGTCCACCTCTCATTTCAATTCAAACATTGAAGCAGTCAGGTCGAGTTTCAAGGCTTTAACCAAACAACCCTGACACACAGTTGGATTTATGTGTTTAGTCAACGCAGATACAATTTAATTCTATTGTCGTCTCGGTAAACAGAGGGACATTTAGACTGTGTGTATCACCACTATAACATACAAAACCACAGTAACATAATACAGAAATCTCTTTATCACTGGATTTGTGGAGAATTGAATAATAAAAGAGTACATAGCACAACATAAAGTTGAGTGGATTGTGTCCAGATAAAGCGCTCCTCCTCCTCCTGCTGGTTACGGAGGCTACAGTGCATGTGCAGAGTGCCACGTAGTCCACCAGACTATGCGTGTGTGTGTTTGTATGAGGAGTGAAAGTGTGTGTGAATATGTGTGTCTCTGTGTGTGTGTTTGTGGTGCAAGCCCCAACTTGGTGATCCAAGAGTAATGGAAACCCAGTATTTATGAAAGAGGAGAACATATTTGAATTGTCTGTTTCTGTCATTGAGTTGTGTGCTGAGCTGAACTCATTTAAGGAGGCTGAGGGGAAATGTAGTATCTGAAGGAAATGTAAGAAAGAAAATCCAAGAGTGGTCAAACCTGAAAAAGAGATTAACAGAAGCTAAGATATTATCATTAAAGCTTGTGCTATTTAAGAATAGTCAATTTATGTGGGACAGCTGGGAACAGATTAGAGAAGGTTGGTTTTTTAGAGATGTTTGTGGTCCTGTTTCACTGTGATGAGCTCATATAAAGGAATAATGAAATACAAATGGTCACAAAAGAAGAACTGGAGAAAATAAGACAGGTCAAGTCAGATTTATTTGTTTAGCAATTTACAAACAACAGTGGTTGAGCCAACTTGCAAAAAAAGTACGGTTAAAAAGAAAGACTATTTCAAACTCATACATCTAAAACTTATTTAAGGAAAACAGAGCAACAAAGGTTGCATTAAAGATTTTATATCAAATCATTAAGTGCTTTAATAACGCTTATAAAGTAAGGTTAATAAAATATCCATATTTACCTTAATGGCTGCCTAAATATAGGCTTCAAATCTCAACCGTGTCTGCCAGATGTTGACTCAGTAATGTCGCAGAAGAATTGGTGTTGGTTTTATGGTAAATTTAGCATCATGAAGGATGGAGCACTTTTTTTCTCCTCTTTATGACATGACTAATGCAGGAGGCCGTGTCACTACTTTCCCTCCCTACTCTGCAACCCAGACTTGGATGTATTCAAATTCTTTCAGCTCATTCGAAATGCCCCCAAAAAAATCAGGGACCAGGGTGAGTTCCAGCAACGTGGACAAAAGAATTTGGCTAATTCCTTGCAGATGTGTCTCCGAGCCGTTCGGAGGGAACACTGTGCTGCCCTCGCCGAGGAGAGAAAGGGCTCTGCGTGGAGAGAGATCAACGAATTATGAGTGAAAAACATCGGTGACCGAGTCCAGCTGGTTCTGACTGTCTGCTGTTCCAGGGAAGAGAGAGGAGCGAAGCCAGGAACAGACACATAGTTTTCACTCCCTTGGGAAATGTCGGTATGCAGAATCACAAAAGTGTACTATAACCATCCTCTTAGCAAAAAATGAAATCACTTATTGGCCAAAAACGTGCGTCCAGACCTGTGAGTGGAAACAAAGAAAGTACTGCATATCTGAGGACAAAACAGGAAACATTTCAAAAGAGAAGTTGAGTTAATTTAGTTTCAGAATTCAAAAAAACTTTCCTATCCTTCTCTTTTCATCTTTTAATCCTCAGGAAATGATTCTCAGAAAGACCTTCTTTATATCACAAACACATCTTCTAGTTCGTCTGTATCAATGGACCACTGGTTTCTGATATTACATTTTTTTTATAACTCCTATAACGGACACATTTTCATGAGCTCATGAATCTGTGCTCTGTGATTTGCCCCCGACAGTTTACACAAGCTGAAACAGAAACCTCATGTGGCACCAGATTGTTTTCTCTCTCTCTCATAGCCAAAGAACAACACAACTAACTTAACTGGGATTCACAGCAGGATTTGATAAGTTGAGAACAGAAACCCTTTCTCAGGTGACAAAGTATTTTTTTGTCCGTCCTTCTTTGTTTTGATTTTTTCCTCCGATTTTGCCTGGAAGTAAACATCAGGTTAGTTCACTAAACACCCTAACACTGGATTTTTCTCTATTTCATTGAAGGTTAGAATAGCAGGATTGTGAATGGAGAAATCAAACGTTGGACTGAATGGATCAAGTTTAGCAGTCAAAGTAAAAGAGAAAAAATATCTGTCAAAAAAGTAGAGCGGGTTGTCCACTAGCCAGAAGGTCGCTGGTTTGATCCCCATCTCCCCCATTCCGCAAGCCGAAGTGTCTTTGGGTAAGATACTAAACCTCAAATTGCCCCTGATGGCTGTCCACAGTGTACGAGTGATGTTTGATAGAGAAAGTGTTGCACATGAATGCACTGTATGATCGTGTGTGAATGTGTGAACGGTGAGTGGTCCTCAACACTAGAAAAGCACAATCTAGATAAATTACCATTTAGACAATTACTCAGTCCCAGTCGTGTGACGTTGACCAGTGGAGTTCAGGAGATCAGTGTGTCTGTGAGTGCTTCCTGCAACCATTCTGGCTTCAAAACTATTTGTGCGTCTCCAGTATTTTCACACATACTTCTGAAGAAATAACTCAGAGTTTGTGCGAGAAACTCAATAATCCATCACCTCCTGCCCGACTCCCTCAGGTGCTGATAAGAAAATGCCTTGCAACTTGCAACAGACTATATATTTGCAGATATCTGCCCCCTAGTGTAAGGAGATGGAACAGTGAAGTATCAATGAGGTGGAGTTATGGTCTTGACTTGAGAAAAGCTTCTGCTGCTTAATAATTTTCTATCTCTTAATCAGAATCCATGTGCTTTTATGAATGTGCCTCACAACATCTCTTAAATAATACACGTTGGCGGAAATCCATCTCATATAATCCACACTGTGCTTCTATTAAGTCTACACTCTCATAAAACTGTGATTTGGGAAACTGTAAAAAAAGTCCTAGTGACTGTTTGCTGTGGTTTGGCAGCAGCCAGCTTGCGGTGAATTGTGTGCATGCTAGAAAGGACTGGTTTGGTGTAAAGAAAGAGCAAAATGAGTGGCTTGGGTTGAAGTTTCCCAAGCTATGCATTATCCCCCTGGTGTTAACAGCAGGGCAGTGATTTGACTGGACTGCAGCAAATGATTTAGATTAATCAGGAGAGGAGCTTGGGATCACCAGTGTGCCACCAGACATAGTAATACAGATATCAAGTATCACCGGCCTCATTTAGTTCCTAACTCAGAACAGAGTAATTGCGACCTCAGACTGTGATGCATGTGATGAGTCTTTCTCGTTTGCAGTGTGGCTCCATGCAGACAGGACTGAGGCGCGGCTGGGTTAAAGGAGGGTGATGTGGGAGCTGGTTTCCCAGAAGAAAAGAGAAGAGAGAAAATGTTGCAAGGCCATCAAAGAGTCATGTTTAGTTTTCTCGGAGATCATCCATATGAGAAAGTGGGAGAGCGCAAAGAACTCTGGCAGACTGCGCTGCAATTTGGTTGGGAGATCATCCAACAGTCAGAGGAAGAGGCTATTTATCATTTCCCTTTGCTGATCTGGATGAGAAAGAAAAAATAATTTCTGTGAAGTGGCTCCTAATATTTATGTGATTTCGTAACTGAGTATAGGAAAGATTTCACAAAGTGGTTTGCCTGTGTCTGACTGTTTTTTAAAAAACTGTGAGTGAAATGTGCAATGCATGAAGAAGAGGAGTTGCGTAGAGATTCTTTAGGGTCAAAGAGAGCAGTTATCAAACACACATTTGGCTGAGCTCGACCAGACAGCACGTATCCAGTGGTTACATGAGCAGCAGCACCAGACTTATATAGCAGATTCAGAAACTGCAAATGCTGAACTCCTCCTCCTCCTCCTCACCACCATCATCATCTCTCTGTGCGCATCTGCAGGAGCAGAGCGTTATGAGTTCACACGGATTCACTGAAACTTAGCTTCTCCTCTCTGTTCACTGGAAGTCCTTCAAAAAGACATGAGGGCTATTTAAGTGCAAGACAAGTGGAAACCCCCTGCTCATTAGAAATATCCGCTTTGTCACCTCCAGCCTCCTTGAACTGCGTTCAGAATGGGATTACGCATACTTGGCGCGCCATTTTACGCATATGTGTGCGTCTATTTATTTGTGTTCATCCTGCAAGCTACCCAGTCTCAGAGAAATCCCGGGACGCAAGTAAGAAATAACCAAAGACCGGCTCTGCGGAACACGCTGCAGTGGTCCCACAACGGGCAGGTTTTTAGCATTTTGAGCCAGGGCTCGGAGTATCAGCCACCGAGGCGGAGGGGCGCACCTCAGGAGCAAGTGCAAGAGAGAACTGTCACCATCATCCGTGATGGCGACGTGAAACAACCGGACACCCAGAGCCAGCCGGCGGCTCAGCAGCAGCAGGAGCAGCAGCCTCCCCCCCAGCGAGCGTCCATCCAGCAGAGCCTTGTGACTGCGCTGGTGAGAGGGAGAGAGCACCGCCAGCATCACCATGACCGGACCGGTGAGCGCACCGGGACGCAGGGGAGCAACAGGGCAAACGAGACCCAGGAGAAGGTCACTGTGAGTCCACCTCTGCCCAGGAGAGAAGACATGATGGTCGGTGACGATCCCTACGACCCATACAAGTCCACTGATAGTGATAATCCATATTATAATCATTATGACGTGTACGAGAGACCGAGGCCCAGATCGAGACCTGGATATGGCACAAGGTACAATCAGTACGGTAAGAGTTGATCAATCTGCATTCAAGTGATGGTAATGATGCTAAAGTGACTTTAATAGATTGATCAATCAATTAACTACTTACTGAATAACTAATCAGTTGCTCATGAACTTTCTCCTTGAAACTTATGCATGTGTATAACCTATTTACCCTCTGTTTTCTGCGTGTTAGGTCATTGGCTGATTGATGATTAATTCTCTTATTTGCTCATATCCCTGTTGTGTTGCTGTAGGTCTCCCTGATCTCGTACCTGACCCGTACTATATCCAAGCCTCTGCCTATGTCCAGAGAGTCCCCATGTATAACCTGAGATGTGCAGCTGAGGAGAACTGTTTGTCAAGGTATACACTCGTCGTGCAGTCATTTAATCCACGGGGAGGAACAAAGAAAAAAAAAGTTGGGTGTGCAGCCAAGTGTGAGTGTGATTCAGAAAGCTTTGAGCCATAACAACCACCTCAAGTGTCTGTGGGTGAGGGCTGCCCATGTGGAAGCAGGAGAGGAGGTGGAATTTACAGAATCCTGCCACTGATGGTGCAGAGGGGTGGAGTGGTGGATTTGTGTAAAAGCTTAATGATAGCCTAGAGAAGAAGAGAAAGCCTGAACAGTAAACACATTGAAATCTAAAACCCAAACAACCATCTGCACCCAAACTTTTCCTTCTTTTCCACCCATCATTTATCTACACACAGACAGGACTCTGCTCCACTGCAGGGCAGGAGATGCAGCATGAAAAAAAACTATCATGGTGATGTCATTGTGTCCAAATGGGATCTTTTTCTGGTGTGTTCCTGCAGCTCGGCCTACAGAGGCGATGTCAGAGACTACGACACCCGCATGCTGCTGAGGTTCCCTCAGAGAGTCAAGAACCAGGGCACGGCCGACTTCCTCCCCAGCAGGCCTCGCTACTCCTGGGAGTGGCACAGCTGTCACCAGTGAGTGTGAAGTCCTGTCACTCACCTGTCTGTATTATTTAGTTTTTTTAACACCTTCAACTGTCAATGCACATGTTTCCTTTTTAAGCACCAGCTCAGCCATAAGTCTGATTTCAGTTTGACCGATGCCGCCAGGAACGCAAACACAAAAGAATGACACATGGTGCCAATAGAATGGTGCCTTTAGTGATAATCACTCACAATAATATCAAAAACAGTTATGAGGTTGTAAAACATATTGTTCCATTGTTTAAATACAAAACTACAGTAAAAAAAAATAACTAAAACTATGATTCAGACTATTCACATTGCAAAGTTAATTTAATTTTGGGTCCTTCTCACAGAAGATATGTGTATTGTCTGTAAACCACAGAAAATATTGATACCTTTAATTTGTCTTTTACTGCTCTACAGACATAAATGAGATAGTAGGTTATAGATTGTGTTTTCTCAACTTTGGACTACATGATATGTTAAAAAAGTTGAATGAATATATAAACCAGTCCTCAATTTGATGGCTCAATATATAAATATTTAAATTAATATCTTTAATAAGAGTATGGACTGGTGTTTGAAGCATTTGTAGATGTTTTAATCATCAGCTCAGCTCGTTACAAATATGAATCCCTGAACAGTTATTTCATCATCATCCCAATTGGTCTCTTCCAGTATAGTTGTGGAATGGCACCCCCTGTTGAGCCACAGCTGTGTTACCTTTGGCTGTTTTTATTGTGTTGTGGAGATCTTTGATAACAGAACTGACATTTTAACAGCAAGTTTTATTTGTGTCTGTAAACTTTGAAAGATTTCATTTTCAACTTTCACAAACGCAGTAAAGCCTGCTTTGGGTTTCCACTGACCTTTACACAACCTTTTGGATTCAGCTCTTTCACAATTGCAAAACCAGACGTCGTAAAACAAAATCGTGGGGGACGAGGAGAACGAGTCGAAAATAGAAACCGGAGATATTTTCGTCGCTTCTAGAAAAGTCTCCAGTTCTTCTTTGGTTCCACAGAGACGACCTCAGTCCATAGTTATGCTGTGAAACAAGCGGCTGACTGTTCTAATCCCCAAGATGGATCGTGTTTGGCAGCAGTCCCGTAAACTGTTGATGTAGGCGGTATAGATATTCCGTCAGTGTTTTGAAAGTCAACTGAAGTTAAAAACCAGACTGTTAAGGCTCATTTAAAAAACGCTTTCTTTTAGATAATGTAGTAAAACCAGATTTAGGTCCATATGCAGTCATGTACATGATAAATAAAATAAACGCCTGTGATTTCTCTAGCCCATTGACTGTATATACAGCTGGACGGCATGAACCCAAAGAATCTCAATCGCCCCCTGGTGGCTAAAGGTCATAAATCCTGCTTGCTCCATGTTAGTGTATGGGGCATGGACCAAACAAAAAAGTACCACGGCTCCTCCCTCTGATCGTTACTGTGCAGAACCTGACTCCAAAATCACAAGATGGTAGCGTCGTCCATCTTTTTTTACAGTCTTTGTTCTAGTCGTGATAACTCAAGGCCAACAATCCCTGTCGGGTGTCTCGAGATGACAAACAGTGACTGGTTGTTTTAAAAAGATGAGAGAGTGACAATGAATAGAAGATTAAACACTGTGCTGCTGATCCACAGGCACTACCACAGCATGGATGAGTTCAGCCACTACGAGCTGCTGGACGCCAGCACTCATCACTCGGTGGCGGAGGGCCACAAGGCCAGCTTCTGCTTGGAGGACACGTCCTGCGACTACGGATACTACAGGCGATATGCCTGCACCGCACATACCCAGGTGTCCAAGATAACTCCCGCAGCACAAATTGTATTCCTGCATTTTAGGCCTGCATGTTTATTTTCAAACAGAACAGCCTTCTGTTTTGAAAATGACCACAAAGGGACAAGAGGCTTCTCTGCTCATATATGTTTAAATATTCAATATTGAGCAGCTTGACAACTTAAGCGGCTGAACAGAATTCAGCCATTATTCATTTTTATCTTCACATCTGTGTTTCTCCTACTGTGACATGTCGAAATCTCTTATATAAAAATCCAGATTGAATCATAACTGTTGCAAAACAAAGTCCAGTTCACTTGCGACCATAAAGAGAGCTGTAAATTTAGTTTCACTTGACTTGTTTTTCACTTAATGGCTTTGTCACAGGATTTTAGGTTCATAAATTTCAGCCCCCCCAAAAAAGAACCTAAGATAAATATGTTTTCTTTTCCTGAAGCAGCTGTCTTTCAGCGCACAGATCGAGTATTTCCTTTTCTGCATGAGCCAGTGGTGATTTAATGATTTCCTGTTTCTGGAGCAAGATGGCCTCACCTGCCTGAACGTCTGAGATCAAATGTGTTGCACATGTTCTCTTTTTCCATCCCACTCTTTTTTTTCCACTGTTTCAATCGGCAAAAATGTTCCTTTAATTTTTATTTGTATATTTACATCCAAAACACCATCACTATTTGTCTTTTTATTTGAATTTTTCAATCTAATGACAATAACATTGAACTTTTCTATATGAACCAGTTTTTTTAATGTTTAATATAATGGTGTCTAATGTGCAGGGCCTGAGCCCAGGATGTTATGACACCTACAACGCAGACATCGACTGTCAGTGGATCGACATCACAGATGCGAAACCTGGGAACTACATCCTCAAGGTTTGTCAGAAATACCAGATGGCGTTAAGCGTCCTCCATAGACACCTTAAAACTCTGCCGTTAAACTTTTTCTGGTGCCAGATTGCAGTCATGCTCATTTGATCTAAGTCTCCATTGTGTTACTGATTATTAAATGTTATGCAATTTGTTGTTCTTCTCCACAGGTCAGTGTAAATCCCTCCTATCACGTCCCAGAATCAGACTACAGCAACAACATTGTGCGCTGTGATGTCCACTACACTGGCAACTACGCCTACGTGTCAGGTTGTCAGATGTCAGGGTAAGTATCACATCTCAAATATTTTCATAAATGTCCTTATTGTGTTTTTATTATTATTGTTTTAATTTTTTTTTATCTTTCAGGTATTAAAAGTCGACGGTCATTCAGCTGAGACACAAAGGAAAATGAAGAGGACTGCATATAAAAAAAAAGATTTGCATTCATTTTATAATTTAAATAATCTCAATTTAGAAAAAAGTAAGTCTTCTGACGTTGTAGTGGCATAATGTTAAATCTCTTTCTGCTTGTGTAGTTTTTTTTTCCTGATACTGAAAAATATAATGATTTCTCACCTTTATTCTTTTTTAATTTTTCTTACCTGTATTGTGTTTCACTTTATGCTTGCTTCTCGTATCCCCTCTAGAACAAAATCCATGAAATTTAGGGGCCGAAATAGACAAACACACACATAAGCCAGTTTATATCACACTTTTTGAAGGAACCACTTGTTTAAAGCTAAATGTATGTGTTGTATTTATATGCAATGGAAGAAGCTCTTTCTCTTTAATCCAAAGCTTTTGATGAAACTTGAATAAAACTTTGTGATATTGTATCATTATTGATTGGCTGATCAGTTTGCAGTGACCTCACTCTCATTTGGTTCTTAACCTTTTCAGTTTGATTGACGTTTTGAGGGCAAGTCACTATTAGATTATTATAATTGGAGACTGGAGAGTGACTGATTGGGATTGGTGACCTTTGAAAGATTCTAATGTAAAAGGCCAAAAGTGTGCAGTGGTGATTATTTTCACTAAGGCCCCGAATCCCAAAGTAATTTATTCATGTTGGTTGCTTTACCAAAACCCCAAATATTCATCTGACAATGATTTAAAACAGAGAAAAAGCGAAAGGGCAAATCGTCAGAGTAGAAAACCTGGAGCCAGATGTTTTTCTCCTTTTCTTCCTTTTTGGCTGAAGAAGTTCTCCAGTAATTGAGAAGTTCACTGGGATGAAGATGTACGACTTGTGATACTGGTGTGGCCATGATATCCTGACTTTTGATTAATAATACACATGTAAGTGTTGTAAACTGATCCTCATATCTAAATTCGGACGAGATGCCCTTTTGTTAAATAACTTAAGACAGGAACTTGAAATAGTTGGAAACACTTCATGTTTAGCCATTAATAAATGGTATTAAACACATAATAATGTAGTTGTAAGTAGATTTAACTGTTTAATAATGTTTTTATCAGCAACTTTATTTCTCTCCTGTAGTGGAAGCAGGTGTATAAATGTAATTAAATGGCTGAGAATATAGTAAATTACAGTTGAAGCAATATGTAATAATGCATATATATATATATATCGACATAATTTATTTTGTATAATTATTGCCAAGTACTTTACATCAATATAAACTCTTAGCTTATAAATATTAAGTATATAATGTTGCTATATGGATTTTAAATGTTACCACATTTAGTTTTAACAGATTAATAATTGATTATGTAATGGATTCAGCAATGTTTAGGAGTAATGTGTCATTTTAGCTTTAATGGCAGTTAAATTATAAAGAAGAAAGAGAAATATTAATGAGAAAATGATAGATCTTCATTGCTTTTGCTTTATTTTAACTAAATAAAAACTGAACATTAAACATTTTAACTCCAAACAGACACTTGGAGACTTTTCTTTTTCTCCACAATATTAAAATAAACCGCAGTGTCAACACCCTGTCTGCCACTGTGTCCTCCTCTGCACAAGGGGGCAGCACTGTAACTTTCTCCTCCTATTTAAATCCAGTGATTTTTATCGGGCTGTCAGAGAAACTGGAGAAGCCCACCAGCCATCAGCAGCCCCGAGTGTGTGCGTGTGTGTTGGTGTGTGTCTGTATCCGTGTGTGTGTGTGAGTGAGAGAGAGTGTCTGACACAGGATTAAACAGTATTCAGTAGATTAAACGCGTCTTCAAGTCGAGATGCATCCGGTGAACGTATCGATCCCGTCGTTTCGATCGGAAAACAACTCGATCGAGAGAGGATACACGGTGAGCTGCGATCATCACAATAAGCTCAGCGTGTGTCTGTGTCTGTCTGAGTGTGTGTCTGTCGGTCTGTGTGTTGTCTGTCTGTGTGTGGGTGTGGGGGTGTGTGTGTGATATAACAACAACATGTGTCTGGGGATTCAAAGCTTCAGATCATCTGAATTCATCTTCTTAAACAAGACACTGTTCAGATCTATTGGTCAAACATTCAATATACGAGAGATTCTTGACCGTGAAGTTGTGTTTACATTGTTTTCTATGAATCCAGATGAGAGGATTCCACTTCTCTGATATGAACACAGCCTGCTTGAAGAACTTTGAAGGAGTCAGCTCGTTTTAGAGCAGAGGTTCACACTATTTTATAAACCTATCTAAAGAAAGGTTGTCGCATGTCCTCGCTGTTTATGATCATTGAAACAGGCTTTTCTTGCTGTGATCATTTCCTCCGTTACTAAAAGGTTCCCTATGGTTTTTTATAGTACGTGTCGGTGGCAGCAGTGCAGCAGATAAAGTAAAGAGTGTATGTGAAGCTGCAGCATTTTTATAAAAGGACATTTCTCTGTTTTTACTGCAGCTCAGCAGGGAAACACACAGAAGGAGGGTCATACCTCATGTTACCTCATAACACATACAAATAACACATTTATTTGCACAAAATAAGAGAAAGTTATCATCTATTGCTTTACTAGGGGGAAATAAACTAATATCCGACATGGAGGAAGGTTGTCAGTGTGTCTGTGTTTATATTGAATGACTGTGAAACTTCTGAACTTCTCCTTTAGCTGTTAGTGAACCTTTAAATGTCACCTTATAGGCTTAAACCAATCAATTTAGTATGAGCTTCTATAAAACCATTAAAGACGCATCAAAAGTAGAAATCAGGTCAGTGTCATTTGCTTTAGTGCTTTGAACCCATTTCTGTTAAGCTCCATTCCTTCATCAACCAGTCCCAGTTTTTTATACCTCCACTCATGAAACCTGCTGATACTGAGCACTGACTTCATCCCAGTGGCCTAATTTAATTTTTTGGAATTCGAGCCAGCTGTTTTCCCCTTCATAAGCTAACCAGCTGCTAGTCTTAGCTTCATATTTTATATACAGACATGAGAGTAACATCTATGATCATAAATACATTTCCTGTACTTCATTGTCCTCCTAAGAACTGATTCTACTGCCTGCTGGGACTGATAATATGGAATTTTTAAGTATAAGGAAGGTTTGTCTGGGTATCAGAATTAGGCCAGACAAGAAAGTAAAGGTTGAATAATTGAACAGACTTATTTTTAGCATTTTATTTATCGTGTGACCCTCAGAATTATCATGGGACCCGTAGATGGGTTTTAACCCGTAGATTAGAAACCAGTGTATTAGTGTGGCTCAGTTTGGGGGAAGAATTTCTATAAAATTATAAAAGCTCATAAAATACAGAAATGATAAGAAGCAAACATTATGAACAAACAAAATATTTTCTTTTGGACATTTGTCACATCCCATTCGTGGTCATGTTCATGACGTGCTGTCATCTCATTTCCAGCTCTTGAGCCATTTCAGGATTTGTTAATAACTATGACTTGTTGTCTGTCTCGGAAGGCGCAGTCCTCTGTGTAACCAGCACAGAGTTACATGAACATCACTGCCGTCATTTAAGAGTCAGTTTCCCTCTTTACACAACGCAGGCAAACACAGCGATGTGAGTGAAGTAAGAAACGTTTTCACAGAACAGTCCAGTAAAGTGAGGGAAGTGGAAGATGATCTGTTTTGGGATGTCAGCAGGAACTTCGCACAGATCTTTCTTTTTTTTCCCGCTGCAGCAGCCAGATGCTTCCTCTCGGTAACTAGCTGACACCGACAGTAACTGACGGCTCCACAGTCAGATGACAGTCAGTCACTCACACACTGAGTGGACAGGGAGGGACGTTTCTGGCTGGGGGAACTCAGGAGATAAATCCAACTGACGCTGAACACGTAGCACTCACTCATTTGCTTCTGTCTTTCAGGTCTTCAGAATTGACGTGCTGATGAACGGCAGACAACACTCTATTGAGAAACGCTACAGCGAGTTCCACGCTTTGCATAAACTGGTGAGATTCGGTTCAGACATCGTGTCGTTGGGCATCGCTCCTTTTGTTCATTAGTTCAAGTCTGTAGCCTTTAAATAGGGGAAAATTACTAACAGGTCAAACCACTAGAAATATTAAAGGTCAATTATAATATAAAATAGTTTATCAAATGAAAATGTCCGTCACTTGCAGATTCCATCATCTTCAATATGATGATTTTTCTCATATTATTTCAAAACAACCTGTTTGGACTTTCGGCTGTTGTTCAGTTTGAAGATGATTATGAATATTTGAAGATGGATATTTCAGAGACTAAACAATTGATTTGGTAGTAAAAAAAACCGCAACACAGTAATTCATCGAAGCACTAATTATATAAATGACTGCACAATAAATCTCATCAACCAATAAATAGCAGATGTGGTGGCGGTGGTTAACCATGTGAAACATTTAAATGAGTCGGTAGTTGTGCAGCTTCAGAGAGGAGTTCCTCTTCCTCTAACCGCTCAGTCGCCCACGTGTTGTTTGACTGAAACAACCTTTTCATGTGAGTCATTTTCAGAGAGTTTGACATATCACAGTAGAAAACGGGCACAATGTTGAATAATAAGATGAATCACAGTGGAATGACATTTCGCCGTTTTGGTTAGAGCATCATCAGTTTGACTTTTATCTGTTATTTCTACTATTTGCTAAGCATAATATGAAAAAAAGAATTCAGTAACTCTGTGTTGCTTCGTGGAGCTGCTAACATACTATCTGCTGTGTCATTTACATGTTTTTATGATACTTTGCTATCCCTCCAGCTGAAGAAGAGCATCAAACCCCCTGAGATTCCTTCGAAACATGTCAGAAACTGGGTTCCCAAAGTGGTGGAGCAGAGGAGACATGGTCTGGAGCTCTACCTGCAGGTACAGTGATACCTTCACACCGCCTGCTGGGACTGTTTCCCCACAGGAAGAACAAATAGTCATGCATGCAGCCTTTCCAAATACAAGTTATGTCTTAACCAGAGTAACTGTATAAACATATTGTCGGAGAGTTCAAAACAACAAAGAAACAGACGTGCAGTTGTGCACCAACGTTGTAATTTGCTTTTGTTTTTCTGTTTTTTCAGACTATAATCATGGAAAATGAGGTTATTCCAAAGATATTCCTGGATTTCCTGAATATCCGCCACTATCCCTCAGTGCCAAAAACAGAGAGCTGTGGGTGAGTTGAAACTGTAGCTGTTCTATAAAGTAAAGGACTGAACTGTTCCCAGGCTGCTGAAAGGCAGAACGTCTAAACCTTTATTATCCTTCTTTAAGGTCATTCGATACAGAATCAGAGGAATCAAGGTGAGTCACTTTGTGTTACTCTTTAATCAACTGAACTATTGTATGAGAGGCTCGTTTTGCACTTTGACCAGGTGCAAACCTCAGTCATTATTTGCTCTGCACGTGGCCTTCAGCCTACATGACAGTGACAGCTCTTGTGTTTTCATACTGTTTATTTATACGCTGCATGAAACTGCTCACCAACTGGGTCACGTCCCATTTTCTGACTCTTTCCAGTAAACTGTCCCATCAGCCGGTCATGTTGTTTCTGAGAGACCCCTACCTGCTACCATCTGCACACGGTGAGCTCAAGCTTCGTCTGTGCACTGAAATAAAATTGGTTAGGGTTAACACAGTAATTCAAATGTCTTATCCTAAATTAACTACAAATCTAAAAACCTTCTTTTCTTCTTCACTCTCAGATGCATTTGCAAATGTTGTGATCGAAGGTGTGATCCACGGAGTTTTCTACCCAGACCTCCAGCCGAGGTAGAGTCGCAGAGGTGAATCTGACTACGCATCCCAACAAACGGGTGCTCCACATTATCGCGCCATTTTCGGTGTGTATCATCGAGGACGAAACATGGGAAGGTGCACTGAGCCTCATCTGTATTTCCACAAGCATGTCACAAAAAAATCCATATGCTAAAAAGGGGCCTAACCTCTCAATAAATCACCGGCACCACATTTCAACACAGACAAATTATGCTATCCTAGTACTGACCTGTATATCAATGAATTTGACTGATTCTTCCTAGAATTTTTTTTAAGTTAACAATTTATTTCAGCTATAAAAAGAAGTGTTAATCCGTAAGGCAGATTCATTTGTATATTTTGAGATTTAACACTCAAAATAACTAGGAAAAGCCTGCATAGGGTATAATCAAGAAGATTAATAGAGGAAATTATTGAGACTAATACATTATGATTGATAATCTTTTTCTTAAGGAAGCAAAGAGTTTAATAAAAATGTAGGATACAAATGGAAATATAACTAAAAGGTTGATTGAAGTAAGGGAGAATTGTTTGTTTTTTAGAGAGAGTTAAGTTACTAAGCTCCGTCTCTGGGGAACCAGACGAACTGAAGATTTACCACAGACAGAGGAGCGTCTTTTTTGTCCGGTCAGTTTAAAGCACAGGGCAGTAGAGAGTGGAGGTGGATCATGGCCCGCACACAGGGAGGTTCCCCCTCATCTCTGCCAGTGATGTCACCTTTGGATCTGTTTTTAGCTGGCAAACAGGGCCAGCTGAGGTCGTCCAGGGAGACAGCAGTGTGGGAATGATTCAAGCTTTAGTCGGAGGCTGTGGCAGTGATGCGGGTGTCCTCTATGTACCGTCAGATTGCCTGTGTTGACAGAGCTGTAGGTGGTGAACTCTGTGGATTTACTGGACAATGTTGCTCACTTTGATCTGGTGACCATCTCCAGGTTCAGGGCTCAGAGCCAGTCTCTGTGAAACGTATTAGAAGTATGTGGCACAACCTGCGAGGGAGGAACGACACGTTGAGCTCCAGACGGGCGTCTTTGGAGTTGCAGAAAGTGGATGTTGACAAAACACTCATTTGAGGATTAGGGAGGCGTCCGTGTCTTTGTTACGCCTCCGCGCTTCCTTCGCTTGCTTATCTTTCTCCCACTGTGGCTCTGCCCACGTATACGAAACACGAGGAAGAGAAGCAGGGAGATATGAGCCTTTAAGAACAGCCTTTAAGAACTAATCACAGGGTTTAAACTGCTGCTTTACACCACACACAACCTCTCTCCTACTTGGACTATGAAGAACTGGACGGGTGCTCTGAGAGTTCATACCAATCTCGCCATGTTAAAGACAGTAGGGGGGGAACCTGGTTTCAGTAGTTTAATAGAGTGGCAGAAAGATCAAGAATGGCGATGAAACGTTTGGCAGATGTGAACATTTTCATGAAAACCAGCTTCAGTTAGGGAAAAGTCTCCTGAAAACAGTTCCTAAAGGCCAGTGTCCAACACTAATACCAGTCATTTTGCATTGTATGTTGAATTTATACATAATATATATAAGGTCAGTTTTTCAGTGTGGTGATTAGTCACCCGTTGTGTAAAGGGATTTGTGTGATGATTTAAAATTGAAACCAGTAGAAACTGTGCAATATGAACTAACAGTACACTTGAGAGTTGATGTTGTTCCCTGTAAATGATGAACCTACAGATCATCTCCTGTTGTGAACACGCGTGTGGTGAAGCATTATGTCGCATGTTGTCACTTCACAGACTGAGCACTTGTCCGACCAGCCTTCAGTGTTTTTCTTATGCGACTGGACCTCCACTACAGCACAGTGATAGCTGCATATTTAACTGAAATGAATCTTGAACTATTAACCTCAACTAAACCGATCATGATTTTATGTTTTAAGCAAATCTAACAGTTTCCTAGACATCCATGTTGTGGACTGATATATGTATTTATATTGTGTAAAGTTTGCTCTGATTCTGTGAAAAGTATTATCAATGTGCCATAGTGACGACGTACAGTGAACACTGAACTGCAGCACTTTAAAATGGGCGACATGTTAAAAAAGACTGACATCAATAAAATTCATTATTTCCACAAAACACCATTTGTCAGCAGATTTTTTTTATTGAAAATAACATCAGGATAAGATTTTCATTACAAAAGGGAATAAAAAGGCGCCCAACTGAAAAGCTTACAATTAGTTTCAGTTCTTAATCACATTCTAGGGTTAAACGTGCCGAGAAGTGGAACCTTTACTTGTAGTGTGTAAAATAATTTGGTCTGAATTTTTTTAAATACAGCTGAAATGTAAATTCGTCCCAAGGAGCCGAACAACTGGATTCCTGTTCATATCTTTGTCCTTTAAAATCTGTCCATTTTGAAGTGTACAGCCATTCATCCTTCAGGTTCCCTCCTCTGCTCTTCATCTTCATCCCAAGCAAAGCAGCATAAATGTGGTCATGATATGATCTCCCTGCAGATCATGTAACGTAAGTCTGTAGCTGACATAGAGTTTTGATTTTAAAATAGTCTCAACACACTGTCAAATATCTTTTTGGTCATATCATTCAGCCATTATGCATTCATATAAAACAAAAACAAAAACAGCGAGATAACGAAATGTAATCCTGCAAGGCAAAGCGGTGCACATCTGTCACCATGTACAGTGTACTGGTTTTATTACAGCTTTAAAATAAATGGATTCTTAGCAAATCTACTGATTCGTAGACAAATGCTTTTTTTTTCACAAAATAATGGGAACAATCAGGAATTCCAAATATTCCAGAAGCATAGAAAATTTGAAAATCTTTTGAGTCCTGGGCAGCAGAGTCTCAAAATAGTAACAGTCCAGTAGTAATAACACACACATTTCTTAGGAATGTGTGATCACCTGCACGCAATCCATCAGAGGAGCCGTGGTGCCAGCGGCAGCTTTAAAGTTCTCCGTGACCAACTTCGTCCTTGAGTCGTTCATCCTGGTTGGCGTCGGCCTGAGGTTCTTTCATGTTGGCGAAGGCAACTTCCCTCGTCAGCTGTTCCAGAGGAGGCAGGCCCACCGCCAGGTTCCTCATAGCGATGGCCGTCATCAGGAATCTTAAAGAGAAGAGGACCCAGTTAATGAGATGCAGCTCATTCAGGGATTCATTTAGCTGTCGGACGTCGTCTCACTCACCCCCTTCGTATGGTGTAGTACTTTTTCACAGCAAAGCGCTCCAGCCGCTCCAGCATGCCGGCTTCCCTGCGCTTCTTCACCTCCTTCATGCGACGCTGCCTTTTCAGGAACAGCCGCACGATCGGGTCGGTGGCGTTGACCTCCGACGTGTCGTGGTCGTCGGCAGTGATAAGAGGCTGCAGCTCGGGAGGAATAGGTTCGGTTTCTGTGGAATGAAGATCCAGTGAGTATCGGAGCCAGTTGACAGACCTGAACACGATCTTTTAGAGCTACCTTATGTAGTTTAACTAGAGAAATAGAAACATTTCCAAATTTTTAAATAGATCCTAATTTTTTATGAGACTATCCCCCCATGGTTTTGACTGCCTGCGGATGTTTTCACCTGTCCCATTACGGATACGCTCCTGCAG
Source organism: Pseudopleuronectes americanus (assembly GCA_038501795.1). Classification (NCBI taxonomy): domain Eukaryota; kingdom Metazoa; phylum Chordata; class Actinopteri; order Pleuronectiformes; family Pleuronectidae; genus Pseudopleuronectes; species Pseudopleuronectes americanus. The sequence continues at coordinate 12,249,744 of CM076733.1, forward strand.
CTCAAACAGCTTGGTGAAGTTTTCCTGCAGCGCCGCCTCTGTAGTGTTGACGTAGACGTACATGTAGCAGGAAGGGTCTTCAGACACTGTGTGCACCTTGTGATACGCTCCAGCAGGAACCTAGACACATTCACATGACTGTAAAACCTTTAAAGTGCAGTAATGTTATTGGTGATGATGGCGTTTGTGTGGATGTACCTTGGTCTGCTCGCCAGGCTGCAGAGTGACGTTCCTTTTCTCCTCCACCATCTCAACGTTCACCGTGCCCTGCAACACGTGGATGCTGGTGTTTCCCAGATCTTCACTCACAAAGTTTTCCAAGTGGAGACCTGCACGATAACATAATGTCAGTCAGCACAAAAAAGAATAAATACATCTACTCAAACCAAGCTACAAGCCAAATTACACTTTTCAGAACAGAAAAGAACAGAACAGAAAGAACAAGGAGGCAAATTCCTGACCTGGGAAATCGGCTATGAAGACGATCTCAGTCTGATTGTCCAGACTGCCCTCGATCTCCTGGAACTTGGTCCTCCAGGGAGACAGATCCACCAGCAGAGGCATCAGCCACGGGTTTGGCTGGAAAGGAGACCAATCAGCCTTCACTATGTCCACACGGGGATCAAAGATCCTGAGAGAAGAGTCCAGAGCTCGTTGGTATCACACTCACAAGTAGTTATTCCTCATTACTCATATTTTTCCCTCAAGCAGAAAAGCTTGTCTACCTTTGCTGGAAGCGTTCGTTGATGGACACCCAGATGTCAAAGTAGATTTCTGGATCAGAGATATTGTAGCGAGGCAGATTGTGCTTGAGGCAGGTGGCGTACTGCTTCAGCATGTCTCCATGGTCTTTCCACCGCCGGCTTTGTGTGAAAACCTGGAGAACACAGACAATGTCACTGTTACTGGGGCCGCTGGATGTAGACTGGGTCATCCACTACCCAGAAGGTGGGGGGTTCAATCCCCGGCTCCTCCAGCCTACATTCGGAGGTGTCCTTGTGCAAGACTCTGAACTCCAAATTGCCGCTGTATCGTGAGTGTATGCATGGTTTGTAATAGTAAAAGCACTGCTATATAGAAGTTAATGGGTGAAAGTGACTTGTACTGTAAAGTACTTTGAGTGGTTGGCTGCTAAACTGATAATGTTTTTAGATGTTAATGACTGATTTATCTTGTCCAGAGAAGATGAATGAGTTATTAGAGTCCTCTATAACATCTCCTCTGCCTGTGTTTTCCCCTGAAACTTACCCCTGGGTTCAGATATCCGACATCTCCAGTCTTTGCATCTCGGTATGTGATCTTAACGTGCTGGTGACTGCGGGAGTGAACCATCATGTCCCACGAGTAGCCGTACAAGCCATTGGTCCAGTTGTTGTAACCCTGGAAGAATGAATGGTTCGGGATAATTTCATATTAATAAGATATTGAGCCGTTTCACCTGTATTTTTTTATTAAATCTGACCAAGAATTTAAAATAACAGATATAACACCAATAAGTGCTTTTTTAGTGCTTTCCCTTTTCTACTGAGAACATCAGCTGAACTGCTGTTTGCTGTAGACCAAAGACTGTTGACTCTGATTGAGCAACTCTCAGTCTGGTGACTCACAGAGTGTTCAGGAGGCTTTAGCTGATAAGAAAGTTCGGTCCTTTTAGGGCATAAGGTAAGTTAGGCAATAGCTAAATGTACTGTAATGCAATTCATGAAACAATAACAGGCTCACTTAGGCTAAAGAAAACATAAGAGGCTGATATACCTTTGTGATGAAGTGGGAGTAAGGCAGGAATAACTGTTCAATGATGTAGATAATTGTAAAAATGGCTCCCAGCTTGTGCTTGAATCTCAGCTTGGAAGATTTGGCAACAGGTGGGGTCTCCTGGCGTTCAGCACTGGTGCTCTGGATCTCATTGTAAACACAGGAGGGGCTGGGCTGAGGATCCGGCGAGGTGAGCGGCAACACCCCCCTGAGGAACGCCGGGAAGTGGGAGAAGAATCTTCTGGGCCAGTCGGCATAGCAGAAGAGAGGACTGGTGGCCAGCATGGTGAAGGGAAACATCCCTGAGGACGATGATACAAAACAATACGTCGAAAAAGGGCAGAATTTTAAATATTCAACATGTTTTGGGTGAAGTGAGGCCTCAGACTTACCGATGCTGAAGAGCTGAGAGTTCATACAGTGGAAGTAGGAGACAAAGATAATGGCGTAAGGTCTTGTGGCGTCAAAGAACAGCAGGTAGCCGGCGGTCAGATCCAGAAAGAGGCCGCCTCCATGCACCACTAGCAGACTCACTAACTCCACAGGAAGAATCACTCTGTGGAAATGATGTTTGGTACAGCGAGGTCAGAGTGGGTGCACTGAGGTTCCAACGGAAGTCAATTAAAAGCTGAAGTAACTGCAGAATGAGCTGCTTCATGAAACCTACTTGAACGGATCAAAAAGCCAGTGATGTGCCAGGTAGGACATGGAGTACCCCTCCACCCAATCAGCATCCAATTTCTTGATTCCAGCGATGAAGTAAACAAAAAATATCTACAAAAAAAGGAAAAAAACATTTAATGTCTCCACTGTTTAATGAATTATTCAAGTTAAATGTTTAGATAAATGCACTGATGTACAAACCTGTGTCCTCAACAAAGTGTAATTCCACAGAGGCACGTGTCTGTTTCTTATAGAAGGTCTCAGCAATCCATCGACCGACCTACAAATACACACAGGTTTGTTAAACATCTCCCTCTGTTAAGATCACATGCACACAGGGACAGAAACACCACACAACGTCAACTCACCAGTATCTGTTGGCGTCCATGAACGTGAGCTGAAACCCGATGAGGCCGTAAAGGTACGAGTGATTGTTCCAGGTGGTTTTGTCCAGGAAGAAGACGTACCAGTAGGTTGAGATGAACATCAGGCAGGAGAGACGGTAGAGACAGCCGAGCATGATGCCCAGGGCGCCTTCGTTTAGAAACATAGACACACAATGGAAGTTACAATACTAACAGCAACAGATATTAATATTGATTCATCGATTTTTACATAGAAATGCCTGTTAAGTAGTCCATGAGGAGTCACGGTGAGTTGGTGAAAACTGAAATATAATGTCGTCTGTGTCTCCGATGGAAATTGGAAGGTCAGGAGGGTCAGAAAGGATGGTTTGCCACAAAATGTTTATTTATGTATTTATGGACATACAATGAACAGATTATCTAATAAATAATAATATTTGACTGGAGTTCTATGTTAAAGTATCACAAGGTTTTATTGGAGTTTGTAGAATGTCAGGAATGTGAGAAATCTTTATGGATTTCTTCCCTTTGGTGAAATCAAGCTAAATGCTAACACATAAATGTTTTTTTCTACAAGAGATGTTGGCTCCCAAACGTTTGTGTCCACCTCTTAAAGTATTTGATTTGTGTCCCTAGTGATTCATCAGCATTGATTTACTTTGATTGTCATTGTGTTCCTTTTTTACTGTTTTTCCTTCTTGCATAAACTACTCAATTGGTTGTCACAATCTTGCAGTAATGATGTCGCCTTGAGGGGGAAATAAAAGTGGAAAATTTCCCATCTGGAGTCTGCACTTTAATGCTCACCATAGACAGCCGCCCCACAGAGACTGTCTCCTGTGAAACGACTGCATCAGCAAAAACTCCAAAGAAAAAAGGGGGACAGCTTTCTTCACCACAACTCCGTAAACAACCTTTCAGAGTCTGATCTGTGGGACGTGTGATTTGAAACAAGATGGAGGAGTGTGTGTGTGACCCACCGAGGAACATCACCACGTACACCAGGTACATCAAGTCCAGCGGGAGGGGGTGTAGAAAGTTGAAGAGGGGGAAGCGGCACACGGGGGCCCCGTCCAGGTATTTATAGTCCAGGTGACTGAGGCCACGTTCCTGAGTGATGTCGATGAGCATCAGCAAACCTGCACGAAAGACCATCATAGAATCACTCAACATTGTTATTGTTTATTTGCAGACTACATGTCACCGGATAAGGCCTTTTTTTTATATGGGCACATACATAACTATCCTTTATTGATTTGAACTCACCAAACAAGCAGCGGAAGATGCCGAGGGATGCTGGGTCAGTGGGTCGGCTCAGCAGGGTCACCAGACTCTGCCAGGAGCTCAGGTCCTCCTTCTTGAACCCAAAGATCTGCTCCATCTTGCTTTTGGTGGGTGGTTCGGGGTCTTTTTGAGGAGCTGCCTCATTCTTTGCAGCCTGTTCCTCCCTATCACTGCTCACAAGAGCACCTGGAGTTTGAATGAGACAGTAAAAGGTCAAAGAGTCAGATGTTTTCTAAATCCAATTTGATTCATGCTGAAGGGTCTGAAAACTGCCACATTCAGCCATGTTTGTACACCACACACTGCTACCATTTACTCAGCAGCTTATCCCGGGTCGAATGCAGGTCTAACTTGTTATTATATTGACTGAACCACAACACAGACTCTCATTGACTCTGTCCACAGACTCCAGCCTCACCTGCGGCTGCTTCCCTCGTCTCCATGCTGCCAAACGCTCCGGATCTCAGGACGCAGAGGGGCGATCTCTCTGCTCAGCCTGCCCGAGGTGGAGGTCTCTTGCCGGGTCTCGTAACAGTGAGACCCAGGTACGTGTCACTGTCACGTACACGCACGTACACGCATAAACAGTCTGGTCACTGCAGAGGAGGAGGAGGAAGAGGAGGAAGAGGAGGAGGAAAATAGAGTGGGAGGGATTGGAATGTAGTGAAAGAAGTGCTTGCGGTTTATTGGCTGGTTCCTGTTATTGTCCCGCCCACCACAGGGAGCACCTCATACGTCACATCCGCCTGCAGCTGTTTATAAATACTGAACCAAATAATAACTATAATTCATCACACAGAGCCACCATCTGAGGTAACATAAAAACGTCAACACACACCCATCAATTTTAACATTCAAAGACAATATTTATAACATTGACCTACAACCTCCATCACCAGAGCTTTACAATATGATCACAATGTAGCCTCCAACAATCTTCCTACAATATGTTCTTTATCTGCTTGTTTCTCCTCTCAGCACAGTTAGCAAGCTGCTCTCACGGTCAGGAATTTCATAAAAAAAGCTTCATCGAGATGCCCTCTGTCTTTTATCAAGTGCATGACTGCGCCCTGGTGTTAACACAGGAGGAGTGCAGTTGTGTGAGCAGCTGAACGTAGAACTAAAAGTAAAAGCATTCTTTCGCAATAAATATTGATTTTGCTGTTCGTTCAGGGATTTAAGAATTTGTAGCAGAACCTAAGAAGGTGACATCCAAAAGACACAAATATTAAATTTGAAATAATATGAAACCATTGATTTTATTTTTTGCCATTTTTCCCAAATTGAGACACCAATGAAAACAACATTGTAATTGTCAAGGTTTTATCGTGGATCAGTCAAGCACCTTTTTGTTTTCAGCATCACTTAAACATTTAGGTGTTTTTTGATCATTTTGGTTTTCATTTACTAATAAGCATGACAGTGAGATTTCTTTTAGGTTGTATTAATCTTATTTTAAATAGATATTTATACTTATTTTAAAATCCTTTGCATATAGTGGCTTGTTGAGTACATTTGTATTTTTCTTTTATAAATCTTGATTGGTTTGTATTGAAAATTAAGTACGGACCCTCACATATTGTGCTCAACAATTCTGAGGTGTGCTTTTCTTGAGTATTTCCATTTTCTGCTTCAGATATTTATTCATTATACTATATTATATTACTTTTATTTATTCAAAAGGGGCAATGTACATTACAAACAAGGACACAGATAACAAACAGCCGACAAATGGACAAGAAACTTACATAAATATTCCAACCAAAATGTATTTCATAGCTTCAGTTAGGCCACTGCTAACTTTGGCAATTCAGAATTTGAAAACACATACAATACAAAATACGATGCATTGCTATAAAGTCATTAAAATCAGTAGTATATGATTACAACATTAAATAAAAGCTAATTATCCCTTGCTACTTAGTCAATAGGGTTTTTATATTTTGTTTTATTTACATTGTGTATAAAAAAAAATTGTCGTGCACTGATTGCTCTCGAAGGATAATACAAATTTTCTTTTATGGACAACTTTAATTAATCACAAGCTGCACAAACCAAGCAAGCGCAGCAGAGGAACCCAGCAGCCAGCAGGGGGCAGCCTGTGGACATCACAAGTCAGGCTATTTAATTTATTTAATTTAATTGTATTTAACTAAGCGGTAGTGACGCAGCAGGGGGCGTCCGTGAGCAGAGCAGCCCTTGACGTAGACACGCTACTCACAACTATCTCTCCAGAAGAAGAAGAACAACAAAAGCACAGACAGGCAGCCACACATCATCTGTTCGCTCTGTGTTTACTTCACCTCCGATTCAGAAACATGTGACTGAACCGAGGAGGGGTTTCCGTGTGGAGGAGCTGATCGTCAGGAGAAACACTGCTCCTCTTCTCAGACGTCTTCCTCTGGGGACGCTAAGCTAGCTCTGCGCCTAGCTCTGAGGCTAGCTCTGGGGCTAACTGAGGTTAGCTCCTCCTCAGCTGGCTCGTCGCTGTCTGACAGGCGGTGTGACCGGAGGATCATCAGCCGGTGTTTACTGTTGAATTAACCTCGTTCCTCCGATCGCCAGGTGGGTGATGTGTTGGTGTGACACTCTGTCCATGTGTTTGGAAGAGCCTGGAGGAGGGAGCTCTTCCATCAGACTCTTGTTATTGTCAAGGGAAGCTAATCAAAGTCCATTTTGTGTTGTTTTTTCATTCCCCAAACTCGCACAGTCAGGTAAATACAAATGTCGAGTCTCCTGTGAGCACATGTGACGTGTATTTCAGTCCAGAAGGCAGATGATACAACAACAAGTTCTGATCATTCGTCTTCTTTCCTTCAGTATTCTTCATCACAGTGTCATTTTGAGGAAGAGTCCTGAAGTGGTGGCTAGGCCTTTAATAACTCAATTAAATATATACGTTTTGAACAAACATCTAAAGAACAATATGCTGCCTCGTCCACCTCTTAATTTGACAAGACAGTGAAATAAGTCAATATAAGTAGATCTCCACATTTGAATACAGTGTTAAGAGAGAACAATAAGTTGAGATGATTTATTAATTAGTCTATTCAAAAATTCCCTCAATAACTTTTATCACGAAATACCAAAAGTTTATTTTTTAAGGATGGATATTGTGGGTTTAAACTCTTCTTTATGAGCCCAGAAGGAGAAACAAAATAATTTTATTTTGCCCTTTATTATTATACTACAACAATTATTGATATGTTTTACTGTTGTTTTGTCAATAAATCAAAAAATCAATCAACTAGAATCAGGAATTAAATCCATTGTCAGTGGGAGCAACAGAAAACTCCAACACAAGCTATTGCAATCCTCTTAAAGCCAAAGTCCCTGAGTCTCTTGACATTGATTCCATATTGATTAACACAGACCTGATGCCATGTGACAATACAGTGCAGCTGAGCTGTTGTTTTGTTTGTTTTGTGCCTTGTGGAAAGGGTAGAGATGGGAAGTCTGGGCAGCAGGTTCCAGTCACCCTCTCGGGGGCCAGAGGAAGCTGTAGAGGGCACAAGCACCAGCCGCAAGCGCAGCTGTGAGTGCAAGAAGAGGAAAAGAAATGCCCCGTGTGACTGTGACAGTGAACAAGAGGAGGATGATGCCATACTGGATACACCTCGCAGGCAAGTCCAATGATCATCTTTTTGTGAAATGTCTTTCAGTCATGAGTGTTTTGTCTCACGGTCGCTTCTGTCTCTCCTCTGTTGTTTTTTTTTCCGAACTTGAGCAGGAAGAAATTGAAATGCACTTCGAGGTACATTTATCAAACCCTGTTCCTGAACGGGGAAAACAGCGACATTCGCATTTGTGCTCTGGGGCAGGAGTGGAACTTGCACAAAGTCTACCTGTGCCAGGTAAAATATAAAGACAGAAAACATCTCATAGAGAGTCAGTGATGTTTTCATTCATGTGGGTCATCCTTTCCATTTTGTACTAGCTCTTTGTCTTTCCTGCTTTTTGCAGTCTGGATATTTTTCCAGTATGTTCAGCGGCTCTTGGAAGGAGTCAAACATGATGGAAATCGGCTTGGAGATCCCGGACCAGAACATCGACACAGAAGGTAAGTGCACATAAGTCACAGAAAGCAAACAGTCAAACATTTCTTCTATTTACTGACAGCTTTACTGTTGCATGCGTGTAGCTCTACAGGTTGTGTTTGGGTCCCTGTACCGGGACGATGTCCTGATCAAGCCCAGCAGAGTCGTCAGTATTCTTGCCGCTGCTTGCATGCTACAACTGGTCAGTGAATTGAAAGAAATCAGTTATTGTTGCAAAGTCACAGTTTTGCTTTTCTATAAATGGAGTCATATGAAATTAATCTTAATCAGATCTCGTGGTTTGTTGTTGTCCACAGGACGGTCTGATCCAGCAGTGTGGAGAGACCATGAAGGAAAACATCAGTGCAAAGACTGTGTGTGGCTACTACGCTTGTGCCAGCATCTACGGCTTGGATTCCGTCATGAAAAAGTCAGATTTTATTCAATCTAATTATAGTAAGATTATTAATTAATAGGTGTGTTTGTAATTTATGATATATTTGTTTTTATATCTCGTGCTGTAGGTGTCTTGAGTGGCTTCTGAACAACCTGATGACCCACCAAAATGTGGAGCTGATGAAAGAACTTGGGTTTGTGTCCTCAGCTCACGATTCTTTAACTTTTACATCCTTGTTCAGTCTCTAACCTTTCTTAGTTTAGATAATTGTGACTTTGCTGATTAGGTTTCTCCTCTGAGGATCATGAAATCTAAATTATATCACAATAAAATGTCATGAGTTGAGTAATAATATTTCAAACCACAGTGCAAAAATCTATGTCTATGACGATAATAATAACATTTGTGTCTGCTCTGTGATTTCAGAGCTGAGGTGATGGATCAGCTCATTCAGTCCTCAGATCTGTTTGTAATGCAGGTGGAGATGGATGTTTACACTGCTCTGAAAAAGGTAGGATGAAATGTTTTATACTTTTCACTCAACATATTTTTATTTTCATTTTTATTAGACTAGTTTTTTAATCCTTTTCTCTCTCTGAAGTGGATGTTTCTGCAACTCAATCCATCGTGGGACGGTCCCATCAAGCAGCTTCTGGCTGATGCTGATGCCTGGTTGTGCAAGCGCAGGACAGGTACTTCTAATCCTGCATCTTATGATATATCACTCCATTTAAAATCTTCTTTTTGCTGTCATTGAACCACACACAGATGTTTGACTCTGTTTTCATTTAACCTGGTTCTACAGACCTGTCTGAGAGAGAGCCCTTCTTGAACACAGACGACGGTGCACCTTTTTGTTCGGTGTTCAAATACGTTCGTCTCCAGTACATCATCAACGATCTGGCATCTGCACGCATCCTGGAGAGAGATAATATTTTGCCCCCTGGTAAGATTTGGTTCTTTCTGACATTGCTTTCTTTAGATCTTTAAGCGAAATATTTTATTTAAGTTTTTTAATGGTTAAATTTAGTTTTCATGGACTCTCATGTTACTCATGGAGAAAATATGCCTGTTATGTTGCCTATGTTCTGTTTCAATGTTTGATTTAGTTGCTTAAGTCGTCTCAATCAGCAGCATTCAGAATTACATAGACTTAAATTTAACTACTAGATATAACGACTAGATATAAAGCAACAGCAGTAAACACTTTAATCTATATTTTTAGGAAGAGCCTACCTAGCCTATGTGTTTGATGCACTGACATTTTTTTCTTGTCATATTTTTTATTGTAGATTGGCTAACATCAGTTTACAAAAACCAGTGGTTTGCAATGCTCCGGACAGAGTTCGACAACGACAACGGGTGAGTGCCTAAGACTGAGTGTTATCATAATATGACCCCAGTAACTGTAGATGTATAGAATATTGTTTAAAAGTTGTGATGACAGCGGAATCCATCTGTCTCTAGGCCCCAGGAAGCCAATAGAGAGGAGTTTGAGCTGAGCAGTATGAGGTGTGGAAGGAAGCTGACCAAAGATGGAGATGTGAGTCTTCTCACTGTTACACTAACAGAGGCTCCTTTACAGTCACAGGTTTACTTTGATGTTTTTTCCTTTTCCTCAGTACTGCTGGCGGTGGACAGGCTTTAACTTTGGCTTTGACTTGTTGGTGACGTACACAAACCGCTTCATAGTCTTCAAAAGAAATACCCTGAGTCAGCCCTGTGGGGGCGCTGTGAGCCTGCAACTTCGGAGGCATTTGGCATACAGGTCAGCTGTGCAGTCTAACTTCAAACATTCTCTGAATCCAAAGCCTTTAAAAACTGACATCAAACTATAATGTCCAACTATTTATACCATATCATTTTCTATGTGTGCAGGTTGCGTCTCGCCTCCTTTGACAGCCGAGGAAAGCTGGTCTGCAGTCGCTCAACAGGTTACCAGCTCCTCACCCTGGAGAAAGACCAGGTCAGTGAACACACGGCTTCAGATGTAAAAGGCTCAGCTGTCACAGCATTATGTTGGAGGCGTTCTTAATATTCTCCTGTTCCCTTCGATCCCTTTAGGAGTACGTGGTGATGAACCTGGACAGCCGCTTGTTATCATTCCCCCTCTACGTGTGCTGCAACTTCCTGTATACGTCGCCACACCTGGACAATCGTCTAGAGTCCTCAGAGCAAGACAGCACTGCTCGCTGTGTGTCTTGATGCTGGTTCTCCCACTGCCACTCTTCCCGGTGAAGCCGAGACACTGACACCATTTTGTATGTACAATCCACCACCATCTTCAACACCATTTTCTACATGGGACATATCGTCTGCATGCTCTGTACCTCAGTGAGGTGTGATTGGAAAATGTTTTGTGTCTATGTATTTAGTGTTTTGGCACATTCTGAGTTTACTGTGTGACAGAGACACAACACAGTGGCCAGGAAGGGATCAGGCCACGCTCAGCCTTCAGGGCAGCTTCACTTCTCCTTGAATGTTTGTCACAAACTGTCTAAATGGAGATGTCGGGCCTTTCATCAGAATGGAAAACCTCCATTTATCATGAGACGCTTTGGACTTCAGGTTGCTTAGATCTGGTGCTTGTGACGACCCTGGAAGAGTATCACCTCACAGTATTATTGAAACCAGCGTGGAATTGGTTTTTTATCGATAATTGTGGGGAAATTATCAGTCTTGAATATATGAACATCACCAGAGGCTGAAACTGAGCATTAATAAAATCCTCATCACGCTGCAGAGCAAACCTGAGACTTAGGGACGTGCATGAGGTCAACTGGAATTCAGGTCAACTAATGGGAAAAAGAAAATGTCCTAATGTAAACACACATGTGACTCACAGGGATAGAAAACACAACAGATTGTCATAAATTGTCTGTCGCTCGGAGGTCAATACCTCAGAAAACCTGATAACTGTATCAGTAAGATCAATATGAGCTTTAAAAATGTTTAATCGATTTAGAAGAGCAGTTTCTGCACTCACTTATATGGGAAGTTTCTAGTCTATGGTTCCTCTGATCATATGTACATTTATCTTGGGGTGTGCACAGAGGTGTGGTCCACTTATGGGTGTGTTAGAAACTCCACCAGCACTGTTTTGAAGGGGGTCGACACGTTTTTCAATTCTTTTCCTAATTTGATTCTTGTATTGACCTGATTTTTTTAGCTCAGTGCAGCAAGACAACATCAGTCAGACCTGCAGCCTCACATGCCGAATTATGGCACCATTGCTGTTAGATTAAACATTTCACACCAGCAGCTCCTAGTCTTAATGTGGGTTTGTCTGCTAATGTTATGATTCTTCACCAACAACAACAACTTCTGTCCAAGCTCTTTCAGGTCAGAAAGTTCACTACCTCCTCAGTAAAGTAGAGGAAGTGGCATCGCTGACCCCTAAAGGACCTGACTTTACAGTTAAGCTTCTGAAAGTCCAGATTTCAATAATCTGTCATCATGAGTCAAGAGGCTTCAGGAGTCTTTGTGTATTGTTGTCACAGTTTACAGTTAGAACACCAGCTCCCTGATGTCCTGCTGCTTTGATATTCATGGGATAAACTCTGTATCGTCTTGTACAGGAACATGTGAGCAGACTCACTTCTGCTGCTCACCTTACCACACTAAGAACCTTTGCAGTTAAGTTGTTGAAAAATGAATAACTTCACTGTTGGCGATTTTGGAAAGCTTTTACCTCATGTTGCTTTGAGAAGAAATACATGTGGGGATTTTCAGACCTGTAAAATATGTACAGCCAATACATTGTCATGTAACTCACCTGTATAGCTCCAACTGTCATCAGGTTAAATTTGTTTTTTTGGCATTTATTTATTTTTTACTTCATTTGTATGACCTTTTTTTTTCTTTTTCAAAGTAAAACATGTACACAATTTCGAACTTCCAATAAAACTGCCCGTTGACGTGGGCTGTGGTGCTATCGGGTTTTTTATAAAGTTTAGTTTGCATTTATGATTTTGTTTTAGCTGATGGAGTTGTCTTTTTTCATCTGCAACAATCTTGAATTAGATTTTTTTTAAAGTGTATCGTTGACGATTAGCAATCAAATCTGTTTTCCTGTCAGTTATGCAAGAAGCCCAAAGAGAGATTATTTATTCTTTTTTTTAGTTTTTGATAAGAACCGTTTAAAAGAATCTGATTAGACTCTGTTTTACAGCACCCTCCCGTCAGCGTGGCTCAAAGATCAGTGAGTAGGTGGCACCAATGCTGTTTTTAGTTGGCTCCTCTCCAGAATTCAGAGCTCCTGTCATTTCCTTCACTAAATGTTACTTTAAACAGTTTCTGGCTGCCACAGACTTTATAACTTTCTATGTGGTATTCCAGAGGACTGATGTTATCTAAGACTTGAGCCGCTGAAGTCTCTCACTTGTTAATCTGGGACCTATAATATCAATTTTCTATCAGGTGTTCAAAATCACATGTTACCTTTTCTTTTTAACTGGTAATAAAACTATGCCATCGTTCCCTCATTACTGAAGTGTAGAATTTTTATTTCTATCATCTGCTGACTCTCACTCACAGGCTTGATGTATTATGTTGTGTGTTGCTGATGTCCTGTTTCAATCAGCTGACAACCTGCATCAATTAATGTGAAGTAAAACCTTTTTCTAAATGAACATTGGCAGTGGTTTGGATTTGTATCAACTCAACAGGTAGTGGGATGACGGTCACCTCAGTCCGGACTTTCCTGTGCTATCATTTCTCACTTTGAACATTTTGCTGTAGTTAAAATACACGTAACAAACATAAAACTGGAGTTTCATTGCTAGAGCTTGTGCTGTTGATATGGAAGTAATGCAATCATAAAACAGGGACATCTACAGTACTTTTAATGAACACATCTCACCAGAGGAGATGAGACAATCACAGAACATGTCACAATAAAACAAAATCAAACAGAACGAGCAGAGGATGAGGAGGCTCATGGTCGTAACTTCAGAGGTTAAATATGGCTGTTAAACAATTCTTAAAAGAACACACGTCAAGCATTTGCGAGCTGAATTCTTGATATGTGATATCACACACATTTATCATAGGATTTATTTCTCTTTCAAGTCGTAATATGATAAAGAATGTTCAGTGCCCAGTCTCCAGGGTGGCTTCTGTTGTTAAACCCCACAGAGCACAATTATAAACCTCTGTTTTAAATCTGCACATGACCAAAACTCAGACAACTCGAACTGGCTGCTGCGAACGTGTGTGTGTGTGTCTCCAGGATGTGACCTCCGCCATCCTTCCCCCTCATCACTGCTCTAAAGAGTCCAGGTTCTCTTTGATTCTTCGGGTCATGCTGGGGATCAGGCTGAGATGGTCGTCCACACATGTGCCCACGCAGCGGTCCATCAGGGATCGAACCGCCGTGTCCTTGGCGCCGGAGTCGAACAGATCCTTGGCCTTATCGTTACAGTGCATCGTGCATCTGGTCAGGCGATCCTGAGAGGGCGAGATAAAACATGGGTTTAGAATGAGTTAAACTGCTACTGAGCACGTTTAAGAGGCTAAAACTAATTATTATTCACTCCATAACCTGACCTGACATGATGGAAAATGATTTCTCCAAGTGAGGCCTGTTTATTCATTTCTTTTTATAAATGCATAATGAAAAAGGACGAGGTGCGGTTATGGATTTTTATGTGGGTGTTCCCACATTTGTACAGCTTCGAAAAACTTTATTGTTGCGTTGGTTTCATTCTTTTTCTCTCTTGGTATCCAAGAAAACTCACCCCCTCTTTTTTCCTCTATGACTAAAACATGTAAGAATAATAAATATCTGCAAGTAAAGAAAGGTTTCAAAGTAAAACCCAACATATTAGAGAGAACAGTAAAGCAGAGCTCTTTTCTTATTCGTAGTACAGTTTCAGCCTCTGTTCTCAGACATGATCTCATGTGTACAATGCAGCTATGAATGTGTGTTTTCTCTTTGCGGGCACCTCTGACTCCAGAGATGCAGGATTCAGACAACATTAATATGAATTGTTAGTGCCATCATTAATAACATCTTTACGTCCATAGGTATCACTCTTAGTGTTTTCATTATAACAACTAGTCAGGGACTGTTCCTGGGCTCTCTCACTTGTGACCTGACCGTGCAGTGTGTTGTCTCGGACTTCTCACCTGAAACTTCTCCAGCTCTGAGGTGACCAGACCCTGAGCTCTGGCCAGCGGCGTGTGACACTTGTCGATGCACTGATGCACCTGGGACATGGAGTCGGTGGGGCGGTCACAGCAGTCTGCGCTGCACAGGAACATGCGACCCTGCAGGGGGGGAGGGAGAGAGGGAGGTGACAGGTGAGGGGCACGGAGGACTCTCTCACACACTCACACTCACACACATATACAAACAAACACACACACTTCTTCATAATTGAGACACACCGACCGACCTGCATTTTCCGGATGTTGTCCCTCTCCAGGCTTTGCACCATCTCCTCCACCACATTCTGCACGCGTGTCTGATGCCCCTCCGCCATGTTTGCTCGTCCTGCTTCAGGGAAACTTCAGCTCTTGCAGCATCAACACCAAACTACCGAGATCTACCCGCCGGAAGCCGTCAACACTGCACGTTACCGTTTGATAATAACTAAGGTCACCTCCATTCAAGCATGCTTCAAGATGCGAGATGATGGCGTCATTTCCGCTTTACTTCCGCAACCGGTTTTAGGGAGAAAAAAAACGACTTCCGGTTTGGTTAGTCGGGCTTCAAAATAAGTCCCACGAGATCTTGACGTAAAGGGGGTATTTATAAAAGGTTATAATCTATAAAAAGTGGTCGAAGAAATATTCAGATCCTGTAAAATGGAAAGAGCATAGTCTTAAATTAATCAAAACTGGCAGAAAAGTATGAACAGTAAATTGTTGCTAAAATATTTAAAGTAAAAGGAATCATTAAATAGTACCAGACTGTTATGATAATAATTAGGGCCCGAGCACCTACGGTGGTTTTTCATGACCTAGACATGCTCAAAATCCGACCAAAGTTTGCAGGAAATTCAAAACCTCAAAAAGTAATTATATTCTGGAGTAATTTGAAATGAGCGTGGCAGAATGCATCAACAGCGCCACCTAGAGAAAAGCCCCTCAGTTGGCTTTCACCGATCCTCACTAAAATGAGGACAGTTGTTTATCATAACAAGATGTTCAAATTAAAAAGGCAACAGGAAGTCGAGCATTTTGGATTTAGTGGTCAATTTGGCCTGATAATTAAGTCTTACAACGTAGCCCTAGTTATATGTCATTATTATAAGCATAACAAAACTGGGGCATATTTTTTCCCTGCTCCCTTGTTACTTTTGTTTGTAAACTTCAATTTGAGGATTACGCGTGTTCAAGGAATTGATCAATTATAATCTCAAATGGATTTTGATGCTTTTATTGTGAAACGCACCCTTCAGCGTTAGCAGGAAGTGTGTCTCAATATCTGTGGCTGTTCACGGAGCTCCGGCATGAATCAAGCGTGAAACCAGTTAAGTGAGTTGTTTCTACTTCTGCTCGGTTTGTCCGGACTCTAATAAAAGAGATGAAGAGTTTATATTGAGCTTTAAACTTTAACTCAACAGACGCGGTGAAGAGACGCGTGTGAATTTCACTTCTGGATCAACCACAGTCACTTTTAAAAACAGTGAGTTCACTCTGTGTCATTGAAGGTTTGGAATTTATTTAAAGTTAAAAACCAGTAAAAAGACGCGATCACTTCTGGAAATTAGCTTTACGATAGTGTTGCATTTCCCCTTGTTATTCGCTGCTCGAGCCTGAACTCCTGTGACCTTTGACCGAGACCGATTGGGAACTAATCAGCTGAACTTGTGTTTGTTTCCTTCCCGCACAGATGTTCCTAGGTGCAGAGCTCTAGATGTCTACCATGAGTCCTCACACCCTGACACTGACAGCTCTGTGCTTCCTGTGGCTCTGTCCCAGCTGTGGCAGAAGTTCAGCTTCAGCCCCAGATCTGCAGGAGCAGCCCAAGAAGATAGGTGAGGTTCTACCCAGAAACTAACACTTAAATTATTCGAGTAATAAACTGATCATTTATATCAATTTTCGAGCTGTGGAAAATGTGTTAGGTTTCAGGTTCTCAAAATATCAGAGTTTCATTCGTTGAAACTGAAAATCTGTGGCTCCATGGGCCTTGCTGCCTTGGAGCACATTTCCTGACCCTGTTGTCGTTGCCTTCTTCCATGAAGCTGTGGTCGGAGCGGGCATCGGTGGCACGGCAGCAGCGTTTTACCTGAGGCAGGAGTTCGGAGCCGCGGTGAAGATCGATGTGTTTGAATCCGGCGATGTCGGTGGCCCGCTGGCGACCGTGAGGATCGGGGATCACGAGTATGAGACGGGAGGTTTAATGATCCATCCTTTAAACCTACACATGAAGCACTTTGTCGAAAAATTAGGTAACGTCATCATATACCAGGTTGAAAATGAAAACTCTCATTAGAATGTAGTCCGTCCTATTTCACTGTGTTTCCTGTATTATTTCAGGTATCCCTCCAAGGAAAGAGGTCTCGTCTAAAATGGCGATCTTTGACGGAAAGGAGCTGACGTTTGAAGAGAGCGACTGGTTCATAATTAATTTCCTACGCATGCTCTGGCGATACGGCTTCAACATGCTTCGGATGCAGATGTGGGTGGAGAGTATTTTGGACAAATTTATGAGGTGAGAAATTGTCACAGCACTTAAATCAGATTCTTCCCGAGGGAGATCCAGGAATATCGCCTCTGATTTTCCTCTTCCTTGTTCTGTTACATGTTCTCATTGATCGTGGAAACCCTGTCCTCCTCAGGATCTACCAGTACCAGCAGTATGGTTACTCATTCTCCAGCGTGGAGAAACTCCTGCACGCCATGGGCGGCGACAGTTTTCTCACCCTGATGAATCAGACGCTGGAGGAAACCATGAGGAGTGAAGGATTCTCACAGATCTTCCTCAATGATGTCGTTGCACCCATCACTCGTGTCAACTATGGTCAAAGTGTCCGCATCCACGGGTTTGCGGGTACGTTTTAGAGTTTGTGTTGGTTTATCACATTTATAATTTTTTTTGTTGGCAAGCTGGAAATAAGAGTTTGAACTTGTGCGTCTCGTCTTCCAGGGGCCTCGTCGTTAGCAGGAGCAGATTCAGGTCAGTGGGCCGTGGATGGAGGCAACAAGAAGGTTTGCTCAGGACTGTTGTACAACAGTAAAAGTGTTCTCGTCCCGGCCCGAGTGACGTCCATCTCAGTCAAAGTTCGACCTTCCAAGTCAGGTAACGACCTCATATTTCCATACAGATCAGATTTTCTCTTGTTGATGGATTTGTAACGTGTGTGTTTTGCCTCTTGTGTATTTTTAGGCCCCACAAACAGTTACTATGAGGTCAGTTATGTCGGGGAGTCAGGCTCCGCCCACTCCCTGTATGACATCGTGGTAATAGCAACGCCGCTTCACCAGGGAAAGTCTGACATCACCTTCTCAGGCTTCTCTCCTCCAATCCCGTCTCACTACCCTGGGCGCTACCACCAGACCGTGTCCACTCTGGTCCACGGCCTTCTGAACATGTCCTACCTCGGCACCACGGAGCCGCCCTCTGGCTTCACCGTGTCTGACGTCCTCACCACGGACTCCAAGGGCTCGCTCATCCACCGCCTGACCTCTCTCGACCCCGTGCACATCCCTGCTGGCTACAAACGCCCCCCCCGCCAGCCAGGCCAAAGTCTGGAGGGTGTCCTCGCTACAGCCGCTGTCTCAGGAGCACCTGCAGAGCATGTTCCTCTCCTGGGATTCGGTGTCCGAGACCCGGATGGCTTATCCTGCGTACCGCCCAGCGCATCGGAGGACCCCTCCCTTCATCCTGCACAACCGGCTGTACTACCTCAGCGCTGTGGAGTGGGCGGCGAGCACCATGGAGATGAGCGCCATCTCCGCCAGGAATGTGGCCCTGCTGGCACACCACCGCTGGCATAGCCAGGTCGACAAAATCGACCAGGAGGACCTGCACACCCGACTTCGAGGGGAACTCTGAGATGGGACCACTACTTCAGAAAAGAAGAGAAAGCAATAAAGTAGAGTATGTACAGATGCTCAAGGGCATTAGTGCTGCACTGTAATCACTCCAGGCAGGGTGAATCCCCATCCTCTGGCCTCCTTAAACTTAGATTGTGGTTTGTTAAAGCTTCCTTTCTAGAAAGCAAAGTACTGTTGCTGAGATTTACAACATTACTCGATTTAAGGAGCAGTCAGTAAAAAAACATGCAAAATTAGTTTTTAATGTTAACATTTGTAAATTTTCAAGCAAAGATGCTCCATACGCGTCTCCACTCACTCCCATTATCCGGATATGAAGCTAAAATATCCCTTATACGAACACACTCGACCAATCGGGAGTAAGTCTCAGCTGTCAGTCAATTTGTCCTATTTGAATTAAAACCAGACTTACCAGCAACATGAGCACTGGGACAAACATCAGTGTGATAAGAACTACCTTTTGGGAATCAGTCATGTTTCCATCTTTATGTTTGGTCTTTAGAAAGAGAAAACTGTTGTTTACACTAATTAGACAGTTTTTCTTTCTTTCTTTTGTGGACCAATCAATTGCTCAAGAAAATAGTCTTCAATAATATATGAATAGTTTTATAATAACGTTATAATTGTCTGATGACATTGCTACAAGGCAACAACCCTGGAAGTGATCAGAAAAGTTTTTAACAATTGAATCGGTTGTTTCGTGTAAATCAATAAGTGAGTTGATAATAATCCTTATTCCACAGGCAAACTGCTTCATGCAGTAACTTCACATAGGATGGTTTAGTTGAAACCTGAACCAGACTGTAACATTACCACATTGTTAAGAGTTCTAACATTTATTTTCGTATCTGAAATCATTTTTATTAATGACTCTCCATTCAAAGCAGTAAACTTAGTGCAATGCTACCTTAACGACGTTGTAATAAATGGTAAATGCTCTGTTAATAGCTCTTATCAGCAGCCACATCATCACTGACAGGGTTGAGACCTGAAGGCATCACAAGCTACAGCAGCACACGTCACAGTAAAAGGTCGAACTACGTTTGTACTGTGCTTAAATGAGAAATCACTGTGAACTACACTGCACTGCGTTCCTCAGTCTGTATATGAGTGTCTTGAACAAATTTGTAGATTTTTTAAATACATTTTTTATGTCTTTTCCTTTTGTTATAAACACGGCAAAGCTAACATCACACAAACCATCAACTGACACCCTTCAGCCAAATTCATGCACAGCCTTTCCTAACATGATGCTATCCCTTTATTGATGGATTCAGAGGGTTTTCTGAGTCCGCAGCACACTACTGTAAGTGTTGTTATAGTTCAGGCAGCTGTCAGCGAGCGTGTTTTACTACTAAGATGTTTTCTCTGCAAACTGGATGATGTTGATGTAAAGTACAAACAAATTCAGGCATTTTCATAAATTCCTAATAATTGGACACAGTCTAATTTTTGTGAAAATTGCCGATGCCTTTCTGTATTTTTGCTGTAACAAATAGAAACGTGTTTTGTACCTGAGATTCCAATGATGTCACTTAAAGAAACTACCTATGTGTTGTTTAGCTACTTCGGGGAGGCCTCTACTGTTTCCTGATTCTTTCTTAAGCACTTTTCAACGTGTACTTTTCTAGATGTTTTTTAAAGAAGTTCTTGGGTTGTGTGTATGTGTCGTACTATTGCAAGATTATTAATCGTGCACTTTATTCGAACCTGAAATCTTTAAAGCCATCTGCAAATGCCAAATAAAACCCAAATTCTGCTGCACAAGTGAAATTATACCCTATAATTTCAATTCATTTAATTTCGAACATAAATTGAAACCTCCCTGATCAAACTGTATGATTTTAAAGGGTTTACAATCACAATAAAGGGATGAGACCTCTTATTTGTTCTCTTTATTTGTTATTATTAGAGCTGTGAAAAATAACATGTTAACACATTATGATTAAATTACAGGATTAATACGTTTTTTGTTGTTTTTTTAAGCATTTAACTCATGCGCAGAATGAGCTTCCAATATACCCACAATTCCACCAATTCTGCAGTAGTCGCCGCACTAATGCAGTAAGACGGCAGCTGCTATCCAAACAAACAAACAAACAACACAGATAATTCTGATCAACCTGAGAACCTTCTGAAATAGATCATTTCAGGATACTTCAAAGTACTGTAAACACACTTTGTTCAATAAGTTCAGAGAGAGACTGATATGACTGTGTTCATGACCTCTATGACTACCTACATAATGAATATCAAACATTTTTACTAATAGATTTGGAGATTTTTCAAAGTAAAGTCCAACATGTGTACAATCAAATCTGTTCATTTATGTATATTTCAAAGTTCTATAAAAACACTTTGCTCACCAAGTTCAGAGCGAGAAAGATATGCTTGTGTTCAGGACCTCTATGACTACCTACATAATGATTATCAAACATTTTTAGGGTACAGAATTTGGAGATTTTTCAAAGTAAAGTCCAACATGTGTACAATCAAATCTTTTCATTTCTGGATATTTCAAAGTTCTATAAAAACACTTTGCTCAATAAGTTCAGAGAGAGACAGATATGCCTGTGTGCAGGACCTCTCTGACTATCTACATACTGAATATCAAACGTTTTTACTGTATAAATCTGGAGATTTTTCACAGTAAAGTACAACATTTTCACTGTGGAAAAAGTAATTTCAGGATACTTCAAAGTATTGTAAAACACTGCTCATAAGTTCTGACTGTTTTCTGCCTCGTGACAGATACATGAATGAGATCAGGATGCATTTGTATTGTGTGGTGAAATCACTGTTTCCACTCCCGAAAAGGAAGTAAACATTGCTTTCATTTCTTTCTCCTTCTCTTTTAATCAAACAGTAGCATCCCAAATAAAAGCCTGTGTGACTGAGGGGCCAACAATGGGCATCATTGACGGCCTGAATAAGGACACGTCTGTGTGCTGATGTGCCACCCAGCTGTCCTCTCAGGTAGGGAGGGACAATGGTACCAGAGCCGCCAGTCCATGCAGAACATGTGATGGGGCTTGATATATAAAGGAGCTGGTGAAGTGACAACAACACAACCCAGAGTCTGGATCATCACCCGAAACTTTCCACAACCAACAGACCAGCAGCCAAGATGAGATCTACAGGGCCGGTGATTGTTTTCCTCACTGTGGCAGCATTTCACAGCGGTAAGAAGAAGAAATCATCCATATGTTCATTTATTTGCAAGGGAATCACAAACATTACTATAATTTAAAATACATTTACACAGAAACCCATTTAGATTTTCATTAACCTGACTGATGTGTTTATGATGGTTTTTAGCTCTTTCAGCGTCTTTGGAATCTGCAGTGAAAGAGGAAACAGCCACTCATAACGGTGAGAACCAACAATAACAGGAGATATTAAGGAGTGATGACACTTGCACGGGTCAGAATTTATATAATTCAATTCAATGCTGTGTTTTCTTTCATGCAGATGGACTAACTGAGCTGCTGAAAATAGGTACAGAGCAGTTGCGCAATTGAGATTCTAGATTTTTCAATAAATGTTTAATATATTTTACATTCAAATCAGTTTGATTTTAGTGTTAATGACATCAGGGAGACGAACTGAATCATAAACAGTTTGTTAAAGTCTAGACTTTAAACTTTAATCTGTGAATTATCTAACTCAATCATTCATTTAGTCATGTTTTTTTAATTAATTTATATATATATATGTAACAGCCCATTTCTTCTCTTTTGTTATTACATTTACTGTCGATGTGTCATTTTACTTCTTTGTCTATCCAGATCAGATGGAGTTTGAGGCAGCTCAGAAGAGCGAGGCGGCCGAGATGAATGGTGAGTCTGTTACACTGTGACAAATACACAGTAAACTACAGTACCTGATCCAGATACTACATTACACTATATATCCCCCTACATCCACACTAATAATTCAGGGTTCAGGTATCACGCACCTTTTAAATGGAACAAACTACAAACTGCTGCTCAACATTCCCCTTGGTGATTTTATATCTTTGTTATCTGATGTTTCTTATTCTTGTTATTGTTTAAACTCCTTGTTGCGTTGTGTTTATTTGCAGTTTGTAAAATGTCTGCTGCTCCGTTGACTCTCTTGAAAAAGATCAAACATCTCAATGAGAATGAAAGATTAAATAAAAATAAAAAAATCCACTGTGTTATGTACAATATGTAGAATAACTTTTTGACTTTTTCCTGTCAAGTGACTGAGGACCAGAGTCGGGAAGTCCACTACCTCGGTGAGAGGGATGCACTATATGACCTTTGACCTCCACTGACGCAGATCTGGGTTCAGTTGGTAATCAAACTTTTCACACCTTTAACTTATAGAGGCTGCTCAGGACGAATCTGGTAAGTTAGCGATCACATAAAATGTGGAATAGGTGTGTTAAAAGTCAAGTCAGCTGTCGAGATGTTTCCCTACAGAGGAGGAGCGTGTTGAGTTTGCGGACGAGGGCAACACAGGTATGTAAAAACATCTGGCGTCAACAGACATCGTATTATCTTTCTTTTGTTGAATCTGATATCCAACATTTCATAACTGAGAAATCCTCCTCCAGCAGAGGGAGGCGGCAACTCTGACGCAGCAGCTCAGGAGGGTAAGATGTTCAGATATCAGCCTGTAGGGGGCAACAGAGCACAGCTGAGATGAAAAAGGAACTGGGTCGCAGGACTGTTCCTCAAAGTACATTGTGTACATTTAGAATATAGGCTTTTTGTTTTTACTGATGTCCCTCTTCTGTTAACCACAGAGTCAGAGTCTGAGTCCTCTGAGGAAGCAGACGGTGAGACATTGTGACTGTAAAACTTTTTATCTGCCCATTAAAGTTTGAATTTAAGCTGCAGTCGTTCTAAGAAAACTTCTGTCTTTGTTGTTTTTGACAGGGAGACAGAGGAGGGGTGAGTAAATGTACAAAACCACCATATGTAAAACACTGAGAAAATGTAGTTTCCAACATATTCAGGAACTTCAAATCATATTTAGGCTTTTTCGTTGACTTCTTAAAACGAATTAACAAGTTAAATAAAGTCTGGAGGAACACAACTGTCTAAAGATACATTTTATTTGTGCTCCCAGGGCATCAGGAAGCAGTTACAGAGACCGTGAGCAGTTTGGGTAAGATCAAGTTAAATCAGGCCACATCTTACAACTCCCACACTTTAACTACCCACTGTAAAGGTTTCTCTTGTGTCTCCTCTGCAGATGAAGTCAGTCAGGATTCAACCAAGGAACAAGGTGAAAACTTTATATACACCCAGCAGCAAAAAACAAATCCACTTACAGGGCTGAGTGGGAGTGTGTCTGTTTACTTGGTATCATCCAGACGGTGGTTAACATTTTTTGCGGCTGACTCAAAAGTACCTGCTGAGGCAAGATGTGGTGAAAGTGTTTTTCAAGCGACCCAGTGAAAGTGTTAATTGTAGGTTATGTAATCAGATGGTGAAAGGATCCAGTCACAGCCAGTCTCGGCTCACTTTAAATAGTGTCAAAACCTTTATAGTCTGGTTCCTTAATCATAAAAAACTGTCAGATGACTCAAGAGCAATAACACATTTACAACCCGGCAGCTTTTAAAAGAGCAAGGAGGGATTTTTTTCTTTTTTTTAAGTATGATTTGTATGAAAAGTCCTCTTTGTAAGCTTGTAAATCTGGGACAAGAATCCAGGGCACCCTGACACGTCCCAAGGTGCTTATGGTGCTTGATTTATGAGGTATCATCGACTTCTGGTTATTTTAGGAGCATGGATGCACTCTCCCTGTCCTGACGCTGAAAGGATTGTTTTTAAAATTGATCGGATTCTTTCGATCCAAGGTTGTGGAGGCGGCGTAGAAGGCATCCTTATCATTCAAGCCACATTCCCCAAAGAGGAGAAGCCTTCATAAAATGGTGTTTAACAGAAGTAAAAAGATGAATTCAACCTGTAGTAGAAAACCCTAATCCTCTGGGGAGACTAGGCCTCCCTTTGAGCCTCACAGCTGTAAAATCACACCGGTGCAGTCGCCATTCAGCTGCATGAGTGAATGTAGGGGAAGTGAGTCATACCAGAAAAGACTGGGAGAGAAGTGATTCATAGAGTTGCTTTGAGCGCCCTGGAAAACTACTGAATTGTGGTGTAAAGCTGGCGTTAAGGAATCTTCTCTGTCTGTCCCCACAGATGCGCTGGAGTGAGAAAACGCTGGAACGTGTGGATCCTGGCACGCACTTGTCACCACGTGCCTGAGCAGCACTGGACCTACTGTCAATAAAAAGGGAAATATCCCACCTATCTGTTTAAGCTGTGTGTAGTCTTTTGTGTGTGGATCACAGGGACATATTTGTTGTGCAGGATTAGTCTTTCAGGTCTAATTTGGGGTTGTTCTCCTGAGATGATGAACTGTTGGAGCATAGGTTCCAATACTTTGCAGGACATTTGTCAACATATACCGAAGCTTTCATATATTTTAATTCAGTATCAAAGAAAAGTTCAACATCAATTTTGCCATTTTTATTTTACAGGTTTTTTTAATCCAACAATATGGACCATAGTATGTTGATGTGTATTAAAAAAAAGAAAACAAAAAAAACATCTTTGGTATCTAAGGGAAAATAATTAAGGCAACTACAGCATCTATAGGTCTGAAATGCATTTCGTTCTGCAGCCAGATGACACCACACTGGTGGCATGCAACATGTCTGCCCTTATTCAAACAGGGACCAGATCAGCTCCACACCACACCACTCACTCAGTTTATTTCCACGTTCAGGTTCCTGTTCTTCCCCCACTTTTAACATTTTTTATTCAGCGTTTCAAGAAGCCGATGGAGAAATGGGAAGGACGAGAGCAACCCAGTTTGTCTTGGTCAGGTGTAGCTTCCACAGAGAAAAACCAAACTGGGAAGAAGCTGACGCGAGGTGAGCTTGACCAACCAGGCTGAAGAAGGTCTAAAGCATTAAACCATCAACGCAATCAAGTTTTCACAGGAGACTTGAGGTCTTGTCTGACGCCACGTTTTTGCGTCAGTCGTCATTCTGAGGTTATATTTCTCAAATTCAAGTAACCAAGATATTTCAGGCAGTTATTTCTGCACCGGTTAAGAATGAAGAGCCTCAGGAGATTCTAATTTCAGAAGTGGAGAGCAGATCATCCATTCACTGGAACAATTAGGGCCTCGTCATTTCCTGACAGAACCGCGTCGACTGTGTCACACTACTGACGCAAGATCTTTGATATCATTCTGCAGCCGGGTATCCAGTGTTTACAGTTAGTGCTTCTACCAAAGCAAATTACTTGGACAACTATCTTACAGGCCGAGTGTGGTAGAAAACATCTTCACCAGCTTGGAAATTTAGTGTAAAATCATTTTAGTTCTACAACAGCAGAGAAACAATGCCCTTTTGGGGGGATAGATTCAAAATATGAATTATTTAACAAACACTTTGAATTTGGTAAAACACACATACACACCAGTAACCTCGTTTTTTCCCAACCACCTACACATACCCCTTTTGCATCTACATTACTTTCAACATGTGTTATGATGGGATTTACATCAGCAAAAAGCTAATACTGCATTTTAGTTGTTCATTTCTTTCTAACGTGTAACACAAAAATTAAAACAGCATGATTGTATATACATAAATTCAATGTAAAAAAAGAATGGAAGAATGAGTATTAGAAATGGAAAAAAAGGAAGTCAGCTGATGCTTTTAGAATAATTCTTTACAGAATGATGAGATATGAAAAGCAAGTCAGAACAAACAAGAAAAAGCAAGATTCCCACTGGAAGTAATGTGGGCCAATTGGAACGAAGAGCAAATTCTAGGTTGAAGATGATGCAGCCGAGAACCACAAGCCCATATCACGAGTCCTTTCAACGCTTTTTTTTTCCTCCTATTTCTTCCAAAGTTGTTGGCTTGAGGTAAGCAATGTATCCCGACCTTCCAACGTCGTTCTGTTTCTCCTCCCCTGCTTGGGGCGCAGCAGAATGTTTCACAGGATCCCGTAGATGAAGATGGCCATAATGCCAGCACTGATCAGGCCAGAGATGGGCACGGTCACGAACCACGCCACGAAGATGTTTCTGAACAGACGCCAGTCCACTGCCTTTCTCGAACGCAGCCATCCAACTGCAACCACGGAGCCCACCTAGAAACACAGCTTTTATCAGACAACTTCCTCTGCATATTTGAAATGTTACGAGGAGAAAGTCATTCCACATTTGGATTAGTCTACCAGACATATTTTTTAGCCTCTCCTAAACCAACAGTCTCAGTGAACCTGCCAGACCACAGTGTTTGACCAGCTTACCTTGCAGTGGGTGGTGGAGACAGGCAGGCCAATGTTAGAGGCCACGACGACAGTCACAGCTGAGGCCAGTTCAATGCTGAAACCACTGTGGGGGAATTAAAACAACACTCTGAGCATGTCTCCTAAATTCAAAGACTGGTAATGTCTGTGGAGGATGTGGTCTGATGACTAAGAAGAAGAAAACAGAATCTGCACTGTCTGGGGGTTTTACCTTGAGGGGGTGATTGGGGTGAGGTCCTTGCCCATGGTCTGAATCACTCGGCGACCCCACACCCACAGTCCAGCGCAGATGCCCACGCCTCCATACAGCAGGATCCAAATGGGTGTGTCTAAGTCTGTATTCACGCTGCTTGTTTGGTAAACCAGCCACAGAGCTACCAATGGTCCAATGGCATTACTGCAAAGGAAAGACTCAAGTCATTACAGGATTCTGACTTTGAGATGAACTTTGATAAGTAAAATTCTCAATAATGGAACTCTTGAGAAACATGCATCATCTGATTACCGATAGTAACACGTTTAAAAAGGAGTCAGCATACCTAACGTCGTTTCCTCCATGAGCGAAGGATCCGAAGCAGGCAGTGAGAATTTGCAGGAACTGGAAGAGAGTTGAGACTTCTGGCTTGTCGGCCTCCAGGCCGTCATCATCCAGAGAACTTTGGCTGCTACCTGCATCCTCCTTCCCAATTTCTACCGTCACCTCACCCTCTCCCAGGCCCTCAGGTGTTGTGTGCTCTGCCACAGCATTGCAGTAGCTGGTGTAACTGTCCATACGTATCCGCTTCCTCTCCTGACCGCCCGACCCTGGGCCCTTGTCGCCATCCTCAGTGGCACGGAAGTCAGCTTCTTTATGCTTGAAGTCTCCGTGCATGCCGATGATGGCCATAGTGTAGGAGGTGTAGCTGTTGTTGCGCCGGATTGGTCGGTCATTCCCCTCGCCCATGCAGTCGCCGACTTTGGCCAGGTGGAGCTTGTGCAGGAGGTCCTTGTAGAGGCCGGAGTCCTTGTGGACCGTGTGGTACTGGCTGTAACCGTTATTTGGCAACTGTGCTGGTCTGTTGAACTGGGCCTGATTACGTTCTGCGTTTGTTGAACCATTGCTGAGCTGAGTTTGCTGGTTGTGGACCTGGACTTGAGTGTTTCCCTGAACCTGTTTAAGGGCTTAATAAAAAAAGAGTAAAAGACTAATTAAAGCTTGTTCAGTGTGTGTCACCTCATAAGTTTCTATTGGTTAGGGTTTAATTACATATGAATGTACCAACAATGTTTCTTGGCAAACATACCCCCATTTGAAATGCAGTCGTCGGTGTCATCAGAATCTCCGATGTCAAATGCCACCCTGCGCTCTTTATTATTGTCGACATCGTCAGAATCTCCGATGTCAAAAGCCACCCTGCGCTCCTCAGGAGGCGCTTGGGGTTGATCAGAGTCGTTTTGATTAGCAGCCGGGGGGATAGGAGTCGATGTCTCTATGGCAGTCTGTTTCAGGATTGGACATTGGGCCTCTCTCACCTCTCTCTTCTCCATCAGGGGGCTCTCAGAGGGGCTGGAGGACTTCATATCTCCTAATAGGGGAGGAGTAGGGAATGAGATATTGTTGGCTTGTGTCAAAACACATACATACACGAGAAACACAAGCACAGCACATGTGTTTCCTTTCAACCTAAAGCTGAGGTGAGTTGTGAGAATTGCATAACCAGAGTTAAAAACCTTTTGTCCTAAAATTGCAACGTTAGCCAGGTTAGGTGAGCTCTGTGTTCACAGGATCAGATAAATGGATCACGACCTTACAAGGAACATATTTACACAACTGCCAGCAGCTTGACTTATGAAAGCCAATGAGACGGCTCACATGACATTCCTTTGTGGTTTTAAAGTGAATCAGATACTCAGTGCCAATATTTTCTATGTGATAATCATAGGAGTCTTACTCAGCCAATCACACGGCATCATGTTAAGTGGTCAGCCTGGGCCATCTCCCATTAAACGCACAGCGAGTCACCACCTTAAGTCCACCTATGCTTATTTTAGTCAAGGAGGTAAAGACCAATTAGAGGATCACTATGACCCAATTAGGCTGCTTGTCTACCGGACGTAGTGATCTAAATGGACCATGCTCTACAGATAACCCTGCTGTTTCTCTGTTAGCTTAAGAACACATGACAGGTAAAGTTAATATTTATCAAAGAATATGTTAAGGATTCTGACTCGTGGAAGAGTCAGATTCGTCTCTGAGACAGATAACTGGGTAATCCTCATGGCCCGGAGAAAACTGGAATTTTTTTTTATATATATATATATATATATATATACATATACAGTTCTGTAACATTAAATAGAAAACTACATTTGTGGGACTATGACTGATCTTTCTTCTGCATTTGTATTCATTAAACCTTTTATGACTTTATGACTCTCTCTCAAAAAAATACCCCATTAACAATACAGGGAAGTACAACACATTCATGAAGGTCTAAACTGAAAAGTGCTTCCCCTCAACACCAGTGGCGAAAAAATTCAAATGAAAACTCTCTACTTTTGTCTTTAATCCAGGATTATAAGACAAAACTAGTGACAATATTTTCAGATGATTTCCATTAGCAAAACTCCATAATGACAAAGTATCCCTGAGCTCCATTTGCTGGATTAATACGATCCCTCTGTGTGAATAGCTTCGGGTAATATGTGCAGGGCTAAATCCCTCAATTATCTAGTGGTTTAAGAGAGGAAACCCATCATTTCAGTGGTCAACAGAAACTGGTGACCACTGGGATTTAAAAACGGAGGTATGCGGTTGCCCTAAAATCTCAAATGTTATGCGACTTACGTTCAATCTTCTTCTTGAGGTGAGGGCACACAATGAACCAGACCACAAGGCCAGTGAGCACCGAGCAGCCCAATGAGATGAGCAGGACGACCCACCAAGGAATTGCTTCCAATCCCAGCACTGAAGGACCGCCATGAGCCATGGATAGAGAGAGACAAACACACACACGCAGAGAGAAAAGCAAATTTAAAAAACAAGGCAGCGGGTGCTACCTTACAGACCTATGAAACTAAAGTTTATAAATGTGCAGTTATATAAAACTATAGAATGTAGGGCTGATATTTACAAGACAATGTGAAGCCTTATTCTAATAAACATAATGGCACAACTGAATGGAAATGAAGTACTTAAAGATAAGAATTAAATGCAGTATAATAACACTGAACTAGGAGTGACACATTTTGTCATTACATGATTGGCTGCCAACACTGACTCTTTGTGCCACGTCCTAGTTAAATATATAAAGCATGAGTACCCCTAGATTTGAACAGTTATGCAACACCTGATAGGTGAAAGAGCAAAAAAAGTCACAATGACCCCCCGGCTGCCCCGCTAACAACTGCACATGGACAATGAGTTCCTAAAAAGGTAACATCAGGGAGAAAGGGGGAAGAGAACAGGGGCAGTCATAAACCGGAGCCGCTTTCTATAGCAATAAAGGCACCTTCTTGCCAAGACTGCAGCAAAGCTAGTGTAGCAGAGGTAGAAGCAATGCAGCACATGCTGAGAGAAAGCAACTACTTAAATTCCCCTGGGGACACAATCTTCTTTGTCATACAGAGTATACCATACAGCAGCGTGGTTAGGAGAAAACAAAAGAGGAGCTGCTGAAAATTCCAGCAAGACCTCTGCTGAGCTGACCTTGGCCATGCATAACAGAAAAAAAAACATGTCTACTAGAAAGGGACTGTTTGGGAAGCTTAAGATAAACAAAAGGAAATGAGGACCATGGCTTAAGAGATAAGTGTCTCATCTGCCATGTTCAGTTGAGGGCAGAGTCCACAGTGCATTCTCTCCACTGAGTCATGCTGCAGCACGAGACTGCGGAGCACCTGACTGATGTTTATTCAGTTATGCAATAGCTCACTCCCTTCAGGAGAGGATAGGCATAGGAGGAAAAACTGGAAGGTGACCTAAGAGCTGAGGCCCCCGGCCTTCACTGGAGTGCATCAGCACACATGTAGGGAGAAGGCCAGAGGCAGGTGTAGTTTGGTTGAACACTAACTGTCGTTGAAGTAAATCCCAAGGAGGACCACTATGTAAAGGGAACAAAGGCCTGAAAATGAAAAATACACCCTACGGCAACTCTTTGCCACTGTGACTTGTTTGTGGGCAATGTCTTACAAAATATAAAAGAAATCCAGAACCTAGGCTATGTCTGATAAACACTCCCACATAGAGGGGTTGATTTATTCCACAGCCATGCAGTGGGATGAATTGGTCTGCACAGGAAATGGAATTTAACCACATTCCGCACCCCTCCCTGAAACCTCTGTATCCCATTGCCTACATTACACAATAACATGTTTGTTGTTTTTTTCCCCCTGTTCTAATATGTACAACTTTCCTCTAACCTCAATTACAAGGACAGCTAAAGTGACAGTTTATGACTCACTTGGCAGGGAGCCTCTAACTATTTGTCTTGAACCTAGATGATCATTTACCTTGGGTATTAAGATTAAGTGTCACCTGGTATCTCAGGATACCAGGTGACAAAAGCAGCCTGTGAGGGCGTCCAGGATTCTGTTTCAGGACCATGTCTCGGGTTAAACAGAGACTGTCATGTGAGTATTAGTTACATTAATGATTGTTTGATGTCCCCAGAGCAACCAACGCCATCGGGTGTTTGTTCTTTTAAAGAGTTACCCAGGCATAAAATGGGCATCCAGCATAACACATTGAAGTTTGTCAATGGTGTGAATAGGTCAAACTGTAGAGTCACCATGACATTCAGCTCTGTGAAACAAACAGGGGCATGCTGAGACCATAAGTGGGCATTCATTCGCCCCATGAAACATCTCTGTGAAGGCACATGTTTTATCTCTGGGATGACTAAGATTGTAATTTCATACTGATTTAGGACGCTGTTGATATTCATATTCAGGTGATGGACATTTTGAAGGTGGTTGATTTTCACTTTAGAATGACTGGGGCTGCAGTGGAGTGACAGCAGCTGAGTGTTTTATAAGGTGCGAAGAACCCAGGTCACACTAAAGCTCATTCGCATAGGGTCAACAGCTGACCCTCAAATTCTTTGGCCCAATGCTGGATGCGGTCTCTGGCACTGCTGTATATATATATTGAGTATTGGAATGTGCTGTGGGATGCCTGGTGTCCAATCGCACCACTATGATAGGATGCGGACCAGGGAGAACACTGAGTCCCATCAGAGGAAGTCAAACATACTGTTCTCGGTTAGCTGAAGATAATGCATAAGAGTGCATATATCAGCAATAGAGAGCAACAATGAGCTGTTGTTGTCCTGAGTATAAAAAACTAGGCCATGAAATAAACAGGGGCTGTCTGATTTTGAAGAATACTCTTTGAAAAAGTATTTTAAAACAAAAATGTACTAAACATTTTTTGCTGCGTTACTTTATGATATGGATTCATTAGGAGGCTGATGGTGCAGTAATTGTTGGGGATGGGTTAAATTGACTTCACTGATTGAGGCTTTAACAATTAACATGGTGACAACTAGTCATCATCGACAGGATAGAGAATAAAGGGATGTTTTGATGTAACAGACAGTGGTTTGTTAATGGGTCTAAATGTGATCCTAGAGAACAGTACGTTGAGGTGTCAGGGACTTCACACAACTGTACAGAATGTGCCTCGCTAAGCCAGGTTATGGGCTATGCTGGAACAGCAAGTGATCTCCTTTTTGAGTGCGCTGATGTGCGTGCACACATCAGCGCACCATATCTGGTCAAACTCTGGCCTGTAGCAGCCATTTACTGACCCAGGCCAGCTAACATCTTGAACTGTTAGGTCCTGTAGAGAGAAAAACAAACAAAGGAGCAAAAGTTGCTCGTTTAGAAAAAAATTGTTTAAGGAGGATGACAAATATTCAGAGCATTACTATGCTTAATCTGAGCAGCAGTACAACTACTGGCAGCAGATAACTAAGAACATTTCAAATACCCTGTTAACTCTTGACATCACTGTCTGTGCCCTTCAGAGATGGAGGAGGAAAAGAAGTAAAGTGAAATCTTATTTCCAGCTCCCTGTTGTGCTCTGCTCTTAAAACTTTATTGCAGCTATGACCAACATACAACCACAAGCAAGACAGTCCGAAAAAAACATGTTAAAATAAACACAGCTTCAGTGAAAATGGTAAACACAGTCTGGTTCGGTCTGGAATACGTTTGGGCCTCCGGCTGTCTGTGGGAGCAGTTTATTTTAAGCTGTGACTGCGGGCAGGGCATGCAGAGCAAAATGACTGAAACTATGATACTCACTCGGAGCTCCAGTGTACATGATGGAGAACACGTTGATTCCCAGAGTCACGCCATAGAAGACAGGCAGGGCCTTCAGTCCATTAGGTACAGGGTCTTTCTACAGAAAGAAAGCCAAACGTCAGATATAAAATTGTATAAAAAAAACAGCCAATTTTGTTAATAGTTTTATTTACTACTGTGCTCTTGTGATGCCATTCTCTGTAACCTAAGATGAGGATAAGGAATCACAGAACAGAAGCTGTATTTTTGCCTTGTAAGAAACATTTCCAAATTTCATTTCGAGTGTTAAAGTGTATAAAAGTAAAGTGTTGAAACTGACAACACTTCGGAAGGTTATCGTTTTACTCAATCAAATACACGTACTATCTAGAACAGGGGCATCCACAAACATTTAAAGAGGTTCAGTTAGAGAAAATTTCTTGAAGCAAAGGTCCGGAAGATCATAATGTCTAACTATTTAGTGTGATATATATTTAAGTAGCCTAGTAGTTATATCAACATCATAAACATAATAAATAAAATGTGAACATTTTGCATGCTCAAATAAAGGGCTTAACTTCAGAAAAATAAAATAAAGGGAGCAAAAGGTATAATTTAAATGTTTCTGTTCCACATATTGACACAAGTCTCCACCAATTTTAAAAGTTAGTAAATTCTAAAAGATCTCAACAATTGAACAGTTTTAAAATCACTTTTCTCCCCTCTTATATCCCACTCCCCAACTTTTGTCGTCCGTTTCTCGCCCTGTCTCGTGTTTCTCAACATTCTCCGTCTCACTCTTTTTTCTCCACTTTCTCTGTCTCACTCCTCTGTTTCTCTAACTTTCTCGGGCTCAGTCGTGTGTATCTCTCCCTTGGTTCTCTCCCTGTATCGCTGTTTTTCTACCTTCTTTTCATGTGTAACTTGCCTTTTACTTTCTCATCTTTCTGCACTGTAGAGTCGCAATGTTAACTGCCTGGAATGCAGATACTTGATTGGCTGATTAGTATCAAGTGGGATGGCTTAACTCGCATGCAATTGGTCTGTGCGTTTCCTTATCCGCTAAACCACTACCGTAAAGACTACAAAAGCTGCGCCGGTTACAAATAGAAGTGCCCCTTCAGGTTTTAAATCATAACCTTCTGTTTTTGCTTCTGGGTCCGGAAGTGGACCGCGGTCGCCTGTTAGTGACCCCTGATCTAGAAGGTTATGTGCTTACCTTGTGTAGGATGAACACGCGCACAAAGTAGAAAACGATCCCTGACATTATTCCAGACAAAAGGGGACTCAGGAACCATGAAGCAACTGCAAATTAAAAGAAAGTAGAGCAAGTCAGTAAGATCCCCTTATAAATTCCCTCTCATTAGTGGTAATCTAACTGTAAACTAAAATTATGTTGTTTGAAAATAATCTCCTGGGAACTGCAATATCATATCTTTTTGGGGAAATTCTACACCTGTTAGGAAGCAGTTATTTCCGTTGGGGTCGAAACAGGATATCCTAACTCAACTTTGCCATTTAGACATACTTTGGCTATTTTTGCAATCCAGCTTCTTGACCCAGGTGAGTCAAAGGGAATCATCAACCCTCCATTCAAACAATACTAAAGGTTTTTTCCTGTGACTTGAATGTAAAATGTAACCGAAGAGAATGATGTCAGCATTATTTTGTGATCTAACAGTACTGGTCTAGGACTTTGGATTATGAAAAATACTGCGCACGAGGAATTAAGTTTCAACATTAAATGTGCATCCGTATAGTGCCATTCACAATGTTATCTGTAAAATGATTGCATGTTTACTGACAGATGTCTCTACTTCTAACGATTTAGCTCTGAGCGACCAACTCCTATTCATAACATCATTGAATTGTTGGCCTAGATATAAACTCCTTGCACACAAAATAACAATTGTTAATGTTTAACAATAACACTGGTGATTAAGCACTGTCTATATTTTAATAAAGCCTATGATGCAATTCAACCTAACAACTAGTTTTGAATTTCTAGGTCATGTGGTTTCCGTGTCACACTTACCGATACGGACGAGTTCCATCCACTTGACTCCCTCCTGGCCTTTGGCAACCAGTGAATAGCCAATAGTAGCACCAACAATACAGTGTGTTCCAGAGATGGGTAGCTTAAGGAAGGAGGCGGCCAGCTGCCACACAGCAGAACCTAATGAGAATGAATAATTTGATCACATTAGACTTGACAGGCTGGTGTGATCTTGCCACTTCATACACTTTTATAGGCTTAAAAAAAGGACACATTAATAAAAGGCTCACAGAAACATATCGTAAACTAAAACAACTAAGGGCAATTTCAAAAAACATTAACATCAGCTGGAATCTGTAATTGTAAGCGGAGTGCTATTGGTATTTCAGTTTAAGATCAATTCTCTACATTCTGCTAAACACAAGGTGCCTCTGCTTTCAGGGATCAGTGACTTTCATCTGAAGATACTCACCAACCATGGCACTAACGGATCCAGCCATTAACACATGCTCGGAGCCATTGTACATGTTCACGTCGATGATGCCCTTCCGGATGGTTTCGCTCACTTTAGCACCAAGGAGCACAGAGCCCAGGGTCTCGAACACCGTGGCCAGAATGCAAGCCTGTCGCAAGGTGACCACCCCAGAGCCGACAGCTGTGCCAAAGGAGTTGGCGACATCATTTGCTCCCACGGAAAAGGCTAAGACGAAGGCGATGATGAAGCCGACTATCAGCAGCCACATGTACTCAGTCAGGGGAGTGTGAACTACCATGACTGCAGTTGTGCCCAGTATCATTGACATTGCAGTTGTTGAAACCATGATTGCAGGCTTATAAATAATTGATTCACAATCTTAAAGGGAATGAATGTCAATATAATGCTATTTCTAGACAGCAGTTAATAAAATTAAGAGGTACACGGTCAAAATAAACTATTTGTTTCTCTTCAGGTTCCCCCGTCTTACACAGGGTATTTCTGAGATTTAGCAGTGCAAACTTGTAAACAATATATCTGGGCCTCACCAGACAACAACTAAGGTAAACAGTTGTGATGAGGGCGTATTGTTATCCTAAAATTAAACTGGATATGTTGCTGTTCTTTGAGCGCTGGGCTATCAAGCAGAGTGACATGACAGCCATTGTGAAACTGTAGCTGCAGATGAGCAGGGGTGCATCCTGGGGGGACAAAAGACAGAGAAGACTAGCTTTAATAAAAACTTCCTCCTTCAGGGGTAAGGGGGAATATACAGAGGGGGAGGCTCGGCCTTTTTAAAGTCAGAAAACAGCGAAACAGATAGAAAAACGATTGTACCAGAAGGACGATTTTTATTAGATGCCTTGTTTCGAAACGCAATTGGTGGCCATCTTTTGTGTGTGTCGCAGGAAGCAAGCGGCTTCTCACAGGACACAAAAAGTCCTGTGGTCTATCTGGGACACTTCGCTTCTACTCCTGCTGTCATCTCCCGGATCACCGTTGGCAACATAACGCGTTATCACACGAAGGCGTGTCTCGTCTTCTAGGGGGGGATTTCATCCGTTGGATGATCATTGGTGACGATAGGCACGTGTCGTCATCACTTCCCAGAACACAATCCCGAGCACGAGCCCCATCTGTTCGCACGGTCTCACGCGACTGAATAGAAAAATAAAACGACTTGCCCGGTTTAGATTTAGCGTATTTCCCTCACGAGGCGACAATAACACACATTACAACACTTCTTATGCCGGCTTTCCGAGGTCTTCTGTGGAAAGGGGGCCGTAACTTCTGACCGGAAGTGACTCGATTTAGGCAGCACCAGGCTCCCACGGACGGTCTGACCGGGTGGGCAGCCTCCGTCGTGTTGTCAAGCCAATTGTGGACACACAAGCGATACTGCTAACATTAGCTCTAACATGTAATAAAAGGTTTCACTGCGCCATTAACCTTTGGACGAACCAAATGCTGCGGAGACCTTTTGCGTTAGCGGGAAGTTACAGATAAACCACTTTTATCTATCATCGACAAAGAAAGATGTCTGACCTTTAAGTGTCCGCTTCTGTGTAACGTAACTAGCTTGTTACCTTTGAGGACGTAGCGCAGCGGTTTGTTGTTCCTGCTAGCGGTGGCATTAGCTTCTATGGGGGGGCGACGTTCCCCTGAGTAACTTCGGCGGGTGAAGCTGGAGGCGAAGTTTAATTCTGACAGTGACGGGAAAAATGTCGAGAGATGGAAAAACTCACCACACGTTGCAGTTGTCGGTCCCGGGATGAAGAGCGAGGGCTAATCAGGAAGCTACTGAGAGCGCGGCACGCACAGTTACGGCGTTAGCGCGCGCGGGATAATGACCTAAACTGATAATGAGATTGATCCCCTCAGAAAACAAAAAGCTGCCTCGAGTTAAAAGACTAAAATAAAAAGAGTGTTGTCAGAGTCGATGTGAAATAGATCCGCGTTTTCAGGAGCGTCTCAGTTTGAATGGGAGCCTCGCACTGCCGCATGTGTAGAACTCGCTCGTGCCGGTCTGAGCGGGGAGGTTCTACTTTATTGGATACACCCTTCCGGAAACCACGCCCCCCCACACAGCTGTCACCACTCCCCCCCCTCTCCCTCCTCTCCCTTTCTCCCTGACTGTCTCTCCCTCACTCTTTCTCTCTATCTCTACCTCACTCCCTCACTCTTTCTCTCTATCTCTACCTCAATCCCTCTCTCTGTCTGTCTCTCTCCCTCCCTTTCCCTCTCTCTTTGTCTCCCCCTCTCTATCTCTTTTTTTACTCATCACGCGCTAAGTGCATGGGTGTCTCCTTTTTTTGTGTTTTTTACAGCATTGCTTTCCTCTATATCTTTATACGATTAAATCCGTTTAAATACACTTTCACGACAAACTAATGATATAAAAACCTTGTTCTTTTTCCTGTCTGTGTGTAATTTGTTTCTGTTTATGTCTAAGAAGCATTTATTTTTAATTTTTTTTACGTTTGTGACGCACATTGTAAACTTTTTTTAGTGTTATATAAATAACGTTTATTATTATGTTCTATAATAAGAACAAAGACACTTTACTCGCACACTTGTTAAAAAAATAAAGAGACATAACTATATCATGTAACTATATCTGTACATACCTGTGTAATAATTAGGTAGATAACTATACTGTCAGAACCAATTTTCTACTTTTAAGTTTGAAATGCCAACTTTTTCGTAAGTATCTTTAATGTATCATTATCACTATTGTTATCATTAGTAGTAGCACTAGTAGTAGGAAGAGGAGGTTACATTTTATATATAGAGATTATTCAACATACAGATTTAAACTTTCACCGACACAAGTGCAGGACAACGCGCAGTGTCATATTAGGGCATCTATCCAGGCCAGTGTTATTGTCTGTACGCGCTGTTTAAACTGTCATGCAACCACATTTCAAACGTAGACTCGTGGGTAAATAGACATAAGCTGCAGACAGTCACAGTTACCCATAGTAACCAGTGGCTGCTTACAGGGAAACAATGCCACATCAAAACAGAATAACAGCCGGCGGCGGCGATGATGATGTTGACTGCGTTACAAGATTGCCATTCATTCATGTGCATTCAGACGGAAATGAAAACAACATTCACTTTCCAACAAAAGTCGTTTTCTCTTGGGGGATTGTTCTTTTGTTGCGTTCATCGAGAGAGACGTGTTGTACTGAATGAACGGGGGCGCTTAAAATGACAAAATGTGTCGAGAGGAAAAAAAGTTTTCAACAGACCAGACGAACTTCAGTTATTCAGTCACATGGGACACTGCTGTAATAGCAGCCTGTATTGTTATTATTCAATCACGAGCTCACTTGTCTCCCACTACTTGACGTCACGTTTCATGGACATCATGGAAAATTTCCTCTTTTCCCTCTGTCGGTGGCGAAATGTTCAGGGTGTAGGCCGTGATGCGTGTAATAACGACTTTTATCCTTGCACCTGAAGGCAGCATTCCACAAAGGAGTGGCTGCTTATTGCCTGTCTACTCATTGTCTCTGTTATTTTTAAACAGTCTGATGGCTCTTCCAGAAGAGAGTTTTACACCAGCAGATTCCAGAAAGACCACTATCACCAAAACATCTGTGTCTACTCTAACTGTCTCACGCTAACAGCCAGACTCTTTGTTTACTCCCTTGTCAGGAACTGGAGGTCAGTTACAGAAACGTGACCTCAATTTAATCACACATTAGATTATGGTGGTACTGTCAATGTCAAAGAAGGACTCAGAATCCATTGCTGGTGTTTGCATTGATAGCTTCAACTCTAACATGCTTCAATAGGCCCAATTCAGAGTCTTAGTTTTGGGTTCAGCACTTTCTCTCAGTATAATATTGTCAATATCCTGTATTCAAATCTTCTGCTCAAGCAGTCATGATTGTCTGTAGATATTAGCTTTAGAGGAAAATTCATTCAGAGGCACGAGTTTCTTAAAAAACATCTTCGTCCCATGATCTTGCGATCCTGAAACCTGAGGCCCACATATGACTTCATGTACAAGCACAAGAGCTGGAGGGTTCGATGAAGTATTTTCCACAATTGGTTGTAAGAATAAAAGGTTTCAGTAGTTTTTTCATGAGTCGAGACATGTTTTAGTGAGTAAAGTTGTTTTGACAAGCTATGCTACATTAGATAACTGAATGAGTGGCTGAATAAGTGACAGGGTTGGAAAAAGGGAAATGTGATACCTCTATAGGCCTCTGTCTTCCTTGATTCCTGTGGAGTGTCATGATACCATGAATAAAATATGATAAGAAAATACTGTCTTACAGTCCCACAATAGGAAATGTGCAATATTACAACAGCAAGAGTCAAAAATAGGCATCTATAATTAATAATAAGTAGCATGCAATACTTAAGTGTAAGGATTATAATACTTAAGTGTAAGGAAATGTAGAAAATATAAAAAAAATTGAATGGAAAAGAACTCATATATGCAGTGTACATTAATATTGCTCAGTTACAAGAGTAAAACTGTCTATGCTGAGCGTATTGGATATAATAGGCTGCCTCTAGCGTTGAGAACCATTGATCCCAAATGTTTCATGTAATTATTTTTTATTTTTGCAGAATTTTTTGTTGTCTTAAACTTTATATTTTGTAGCTTGTACGCCCACTGGAGGTTTGCAGACTGGTCTATGAGAACACTCATATTCTCCATACGGTTGAATGGCGCCACCTGGTGTATATTACTTGGACATTTTAACTTTTAATAGAACTTTTTTTCTGCCTGCGTCGACTTATATACAATGGTTTTATTTTTTCTTTCTATATAAACCTCTGCCTCCAAATGTTTTGTTTCTATTGTAAGACTGAAAAAACACAATTCTGCTACTTTCCCAATGACAACACAAAGGTATTGATTCATAAAGATTGTTTTTGTCAAATCAGTCAACAGCACACAATTAAATAGATTTGTTTGGACTCAAAAGTGAAGCAGCTGTCTTGTGAAACAGCCTCTAAACACGTGTTGTTGTGTTGCAACGACCCGGCCTGCATGTATGTACATCTGCAGCCGAGCACGACTTCCTGTCCCTGGTGTGGCTCCACACACTGATCCGGGATAAGATTTTAAACCATCCGTGTCCGCCGGAGCAGTAGCGGCAGCTAAGACCCGAAATCTGATCTCAAATCAGCGGAGAAACACGGGCACAGGGGAGCTTTAGCAGCAAGACAAGCGCACATGCTGCTGCGTTTTAAGACAGACTGCCGCTGCGACCAATCCCATTGAGCTCGAGGCGACGGTCGTCCAATAAGCGGCCGCTCCGGAAGCAGCGAGGCGGGCTGTCAAGAGTGGGTGTGTATGAGGCAGCAGGAAAAGGAGGTCAAACGTCCTGCGGGTTGAGTTTGAAAGCGTGGGGTCGTCTCCAGCTCGGGTTCTCAGGTAGATCGCTGTGTCCGAGGGTCAGATTGGGATCAGAACATTGACAGCAGCCCACCAGTGCTGTGGGGTTGGGGTGTGTTTGTTCGGGTCGGGTTAGCAGGCACTTAGCTGAGATAACGTTAGCATTAGCTAGCATTGCAGCTCTGTGATAAAGTCAGAAACAGATTGAAACTACGACTCCTGCTCACTAACTTAGAGTGTTTCAGACTTGGCAATGCATGCGCAGGCCGGGGTTTGAGCCTGTGAACTAACTGTAGGTGCTACGAGCCTCATCTAGCTACTGTCTTGTTTTGCCTTTGAAGATTGTGTCACGGTCAAAGACGTCATGTTCAACTCGGTGCCCCGTCGGCCGATCTGCGAGATCGGCGTGAGCGCCATGAGGCTCCGGAGCAGCAGCAGCTCGTTCCGGGCGAACATCGCGGAGGGCGGAAGGCAGCTGGAGAAGGTGCCGTGGCTGGGCAGGAACGTGGGCCTGCTGCTGTCCTGGCTCCAGAGGGCAGGTGCGGACGAGGCCGCCGCCGCCGCCCGGTCAGGCCAGAAGAGGAAAGGCCTGCTCTCCATATTCGCGGACCACTGCAGCTTCGTGACCGGGCAGAGGCTCCGACGTGCCTGTCAGATCGGCGAGCTGTACTCCAACCTGTACTCCGAGCGCACCAGGTGGAGCCTGGTGGGGTCGATATGGCGCAGACTTCAGAACAAGCATGCGCCCTCTGGGAGACTCTTCGCCGCCCTGGCCGGTGTCTTCATGTGGGACAGCGAGAAGATTCAAGAAGAGGAAATTCGCAGGTTGGGAATGTTTCTCCAGATGTTTGATTTGATCGCTCTAACATACAGATGATTGATACATGCAGGGATCATTAAATGTTTAGGTATGATAATCCTGGGATTTACATGCTTTACATTCATTCGGAAGAAGGTTGCTGAAGCTAACTAGACACTTTGCCGAAGTTGGAATTAGTCACTCATCTGTGTGTGCAGTCCACGTATGTCATATTGATTTGACTTGTATCTACAACTGTGCAATATTCTAAACCTCCTCTCCTGACACTTGTGTCCCTTCTGAAGGTGTGGGCTGGAGATACTGGAGCTGGAGGATGCAAAACACTACAATGCATCTTTGGGCACTGTGACTGGAAAGCAGGAATCATGCTGGGAAGTTGTGATTGAGAAGAAAGACTTTAGAGTGTGGAAGCGGCCCATTCCTAACAGCCACCTCTTCGAGTACAGAGGTCAGCTAACACACATTCCCCACACATTCTCACTGCGTTTCTGAAACGCAGATAAGTCACACATTCAGCTTTCGCTTTTTGTGTGTTTTGATGTTTTCCTGACAGAGAGTCAACTTCCCTTATTTGTGTTTCAATTGCAGTGTTCGGCTCCTACAACGATGTCACACCGAGACAGTTCTTCAATGTACAGGTACAGATTGACCAGATCACAATTCACTCTGAAATGTAGGAAATATTTGTATTAATTATATAAAATTGTAGTTCTGCAAGTATATGTATCTGCTAATGAATGGTTGAATGTATCATATTCATAGCAGCGGTACTTCCACACGATATATCGATTGATTTTATGGTACAATTAGGGCGGCTTGTTTTGCAATTCCATTACCTAGCTGCTCTTGCACAACCTGCATGGTATACATGCTGTACAAAAGCAACTGCAACACAATATGCGCTATATTAAGCACCATGCCCTTGACTTATGCATTTCCCCTTTGCCCCAGTTGGATACAGAGTACCGGAAGAAGTGGGATTCTCTGGTTATCAAGCTTGAAGTGGTGGACAGAGACCTCAACACAGGCTCTGAAATTGTGCACTGGGCAACACAGTTTCCTGTAAGTTTGTGTTGATTGCTATGATGCTTAAAGGGACTAGTGTGTTTGTTTTACCAAATATGTGTACACACAACACTCAAGTTCAGTGTAAAGGACATTTGGTCAAGAGTAAATAGAAGCCAGGTCATATTCAATACTTTGTGTTTCAGATAGTCACTTGTTAATCTTTTTTAATCTCCCCTCACAGTATCCCATGTACTCAAGGGACTATGTCTACGTGCGCCGGTATGATGTTGATGTTGACAACAACCTGATGATCTTAGTGTCCAGGTGGGACTTTATAAATGAAAGACTTTTGTAGTGATTGATACATTATTAAATGAACAATTTTGATTTTTTTGTTGTTGATTTAAATTTTTTATTATTCTGCTGTACAGAGCCGTGCAGCATCCCAGAGTCCCAGAGACTCAGGACTTTGTGCGAGTCCATTCATACCAGTCGAAGATGGTAATTCGTCCTCACAAGTCATTTGATGAGGTTTGTAGTCAGTGTTGACAAAATAATTAGTTTAGGTTGCAGCTGGTTTTGTCGTCACTGAGTCTGACTTTGTTTTTCTTCTCAGAATGGCTTTGATTACCTGCTGACCTACAGCGACGACCCTCAGACCGTCTTTCCCCGTTACTGTGTGAGCTGGATGGTGTCAAGTGGTGAGCTCCTGCCATTAGTTGCATTTTACCTCTTTATACTTAGAATATACTTCTTTGCTCACACACGTTTCATGTTTGACTACAGAGTGTGTGTGTGTATTCTCTCTGATAATGAGGTCTTATCTTTGCCCCTGACAGGTATGCCAGATTTCCTACAGAAGCTGCACACTGCTGCTTTGAAGGCCAGAAACTTGGAGGTTGGGATCCAGGACTACGTAGGTGTCATTAAATCCAGTGACACCAACCGCCAGCCGGGCCAGGAGCGCCACGGTGGAGAAAAGGCACGCCCTGGTCAGATCTACGCTTGAGATGGATAGTTTGTAGATCAAGGGGGTGTGTGGGCGGTGAAGCCAAATCAAACCCTCCAACAACAACTATGTTGGTACATAGTGTAAACTGTGAACTTCAAATGGAAGTCGCAACCAACAGTGAAAGAAGTACACTGGAAGTCCATCCATAGACATGGTTATATTGGTTGTAGATGAGTTGTCACACTCCTTTTGGAGCAAATGTTGCCATGGAAATTGTCATCCAGACTGCTGCCC
Organism: Pseudopleuronectes americanus; assembly: GCA_038501795.1. Taxonomy (NCBI): domain Eukaryota; kingdom Metazoa; phylum Chordata; class Actinopteri; order Pleuronectiformes; family Pleuronectidae; genus Pseudopleuronectes; species Pseudopleuronectes americanus. The sequence continues at coordinate 12,293,745 of CM076733.1, forward strand.
TTGGCCAACCAATGCCACGGGACATTTTTGCCTCCTTTAGTAATGCTGTGTATCCCGCTACCATTGGTAAGGTCGAGCCAAAATTGCCAATTGTAGAGATGATGTTTGCAAAAGCACTGTTTCTCTCAATTTAATGTTCTTGTTCTTGTCTTCCATTGTTCAACAAGGCTTTACTTGAGGTTGTTTATACCGGTGGCGGCCTCATCTCTTTATCAGCCTCTGTGGTGGGATTTCAGCTAAATATCAAGGCAATGGTTGCACAGTAGTGGACATACAGTAGAATGGTTACTACAACCAGCTTCTGGTTGATATTTTCACAACAACACAAAACCATGGCCAAGATGAAGTCCTGCACTGAGGCCTCGACAGGAGATCCTTTCTAACATGTTTCTGCTTTTCATGGATTTAAAGCAAGTGCTTTCCTGTTTGCTTGCAGCATGAGCGTTTTTAATTTTTCACACGACTGGAAAAAAACTCTTTAATCAAATGAAGGTATTATTGGAACGCATGTCTACGAAGTGGAAAATGTCAACTGTAGTTCTCCATTGAGGTTTGCATTGTTTTGGTGTCGGCACAGTTGAGGTTTCACTCTATCCACCTCGCCGTGTCTGCGCAACTGTCCAGAAACTGCCAGTGTTGACAAAACAGCCTTCTGAAGGTAAACCAGTCCTATAGCATTGGGGGCATAGTGTCTTATTACAACCAAATAAATCCTCAGATGCAATGGTACTAATGCACTTCCAACAAGGCAAACCTTCACAGACACACTCTAATAAACCAGCTCCTCCTTAAAGAAACATTGAGCACTTGTGCCACATAATGATTCACTTGCATTTCACACCAATTATTCAGCTCAGAGAAAAGTGTTATTCCAGTGCTGACATCAACGGTCACATAAATATGTTTGTGTTTTCTATGTGTTACAATAGGTCTTGGAAATTCATAAAACTGTAACCCTTCCACTGGAACTCCCGGTCCTTATTTAGAGAACAAGCTCTGAAACATTTTACTCCTGCATTGTTTTTGTATGGTTTATATATGTTGGTCCATCTCAAACTCCATGAAATGCTTCCTTCATTTAGTCCATTATCTCTCATCCTCGACTGTTTGCAGGGCATGTTTTTTTGAATGTACAAAAAGCACCACATGCTGTGGATTAAAAAAAAAGCCTATTTAAGTACAGCGTTTACAGCATAACAATCGGGTGCAAGTATCTTGAAATAGATCTGTTTAATACATCTTGCACGTATCAGCAGCATGTAGGGTTCCACTTTGAGTCCTACATAAAGTATTAATATATCTCCACTGTCAAAACAATGCTAATTCTGATCTGTAGTGAAGTATTTTACTGCTGTTTGATTTTTATTAATTTGCAGTTAAACGTGTGCTTGATGTGCTCGAACATGTGAGGGAGGAAATTAAATGTTTTTGGATATTTAAATTGTGTGTTGTCAAAAAGCTAACTCACTAATGTGATCTCCCTGTCAATATTCAACATTTATCTATGTTCAGCTTGAGAATGTAGAATTTTGATGATCTGTCAAACGTCGACATCTGCGTGCCACCTGCATCAGTCTAATGTTTTTGTGTGTTTCTTCCTTTCTTTTCTGGTTTTTTATTTTCTTACTCTGTTTGTGGATTAATTTAGAAACTGTTTGGATAATTATTTTGTGCTGGAGCACTTGTAACCCTGTGATTTCAAAAGAGTTACTGAAATAGAAGTGCTACTAATCAGATCAAATAAACTGACCTTCATGTGTGTCATACCGTCTGCAGAGCGCTCTTGGTTGTCAAAGTGTCAGGGTAGAGAAAAAAGGTGATTAGCCTTGTGTTTGTGCAAAGCAGCTGCCGTAAAGCAGTCTAATTGGATAATCTGTAAACCTTAGATTCCCTGTCTGGGCCTGAGGTCAGTGACTGGCTGAATGGTTTTATTGGAAGCTCTGTCTGCTCAACTGATCAGCTCAATCTTACAAGATGAAATATCGACATAAAACTGCAGCTGTATCCCAAAGCATCACCACATATTAATTCTATATACGGCACGGGTTGTACTCTGATGGTCTTTCCATACAACAAAAATACCAAATTATTTTAATATTTATGTTCATATGCATGAAGGGAAATATGACGTTGGTAATAAACCTGCTTAGAATATATATGTATGTTTTCTGGATGTGGGACAAAATCCTTAGAATAAACCTATTATGATCAAATTTTTTATAAACATACAAGTATATCATATCATAATGTCCGCTCTAACCTATAGCTTGAATTGTTTTGACAATGTGAAGGTTCCTCTTAATGTAGTTTCTGTGTTCTATTTTTATTTCCAGGTTAAGATTGTGCTCAGTCTAAGGTTATTGAAGTTTGAATTCATTTTCGCTGCTTCAGTTTCAAGGTCCTGAAGAGTCACTGTCACAATGTCACAGTTTATTGAGACACCAGAATAGAACACATTCATGTAATGAGACACGACTGTCCTTTTCAAAAATATAACAATGGCAGCTGAAGTTTAGCAAACAACCTTATTCGTAGTCAGAGTGCGGTTTGACAAAATGAAGGTGAAACCAACAACAAAACTATCCCTCATTTTAACTCTGGTGTTGGTCAGACTTTATTTCCCAAACAAAGCAGGGTGTTTTTTACAGGAAATATGATGAATGCATGTATGGATATATATCTTGTATATCTTGATCCTGTGTCTTGATGCACTTGATGACAGCAATGGTCTTCATGATTCAAACCAAAAACTGCTGCGGCAACATCTTATATATTGTTGTATAAAGTTAAGTACAAAGTTGGGTCATAAAGAAACAAGTCTGGTTTAATCATCTCAAATTTATTGGTTGAATGCACTTGTTGTGATTTGACGTTTTGAAACAGCACATACTGAATTCAAAATAAGTATCCAATCACTTTATGGAAACAGGAGCAATATCATTTTATTATTTTTTCATGAGCTCGCTGTCTGAACCCGGTCGGCTTGTCAGTCTCAGGAATTGCGCAATGTCTCTCAGTTTGATTTATAGATGTGCGATGTGTCCCGTGGTCTGAACTGAGAGCTTGTTGCTTTAACATATGACCTCCACCAGCTGGAATTATCAGCCTTAGTTAAAAGCCACTGGGCACTTAATGTAATTGATCATTTCCACAAATCGACCATTTTGGAACCAACCTGCTTGTAGGAAATGACAGGTTTATCTGTGTGAACGCTATAAACCCAGCGACACACACACGCACACAGACACACACACATACACACACACTCTTGAAAAAAAAATTGGCGCCAGTAAAACACACAGCTTGTTGCGATAATATTTATTGGTCATACTCCTACATCTTATGACATCATGAGATAATTAAAGAATAAAGCATAAAGCTTAAAGCTTAAAGCATAAAGCATAAAGAAAAAAGAAAAAAGAAAAAAGAATAAAGAGTAAATAATAAAGAATTAAGAAGAAAGAAGAAAGAATCAAGAACAAAGAATAAAGAAGAAGAACATCAAATACACATAAAATATCTCATGGTTATTGGTCCTTTTGTGTCATTTGCACCAGAGTTGGTGCCTAAGTTCTCTTCAGTCTTTATTTTGCACAATGACATTTATTTCTCCAATATAGAAAAAAATTTACAAGTACATCAGTGACTTGAAAATATAAATCTGAATTTTTTTAATAGGTTCGAAGCTCACGACAGACGGGAGGTTGTGCTCCGAAGCCTCCAAGGTGCTTGGCACAACCATGGACAGAAGACACACTGCATGGTTAGATCAAGCACAATGGAGTCCTGGGCAAAGACGAAAAACCCAACACAGGATCCAGCATAGTGTGAGGTATCCGAGAGACTGGAAGGCTACGTTGAAGATGTAAAGTTAGAGGAAAATAAACAGTAAAACACCCAAAAATAGTTTTATACTTGCTCGTCATCCTTGGTAAATGTGGTTCATTGTCAAAAAAATCTGAAAGAAATAAAACATTGAAGTATTTTCTGGGTTCTTACAGTTGAAAGAAGGTCCAGTGATTCGGTGGCGTCTGCAGGACAAGAGACGAAAAAGTCTAAAGGTGTGAGGGCGGGGATCCGCACTCAAAGACTGAAAGTCAAAAAATAAAAATGGTAACGCTGGTTTACACAGTGCTTAGAAAAGTAAATGAACACAATCGCAGTCAAGAACATCTGCAGAATAAAAAAAAAGCGATTAGTCATAGGTCACACTCAATGCGGAAAAAAGGGCTACACCCTTCCTGCGCACAAACTGCGTCAAACCCCTCCCACCAGGTCTTCGCGCCCAATGCTACTAGACACGAAGAAAAAAATCCGCCAAAAATGAAATCCTTTGATACAAACAATTAATTTTAAAAAACATTTTTCAAGGAAAGATTTACAGAAGGCCCGCAGACGGGTGACTTAATCAAATCAACGGATCGATGGAAACTAAGTTTGGGCAATTCATCAGCGATCTTGTTAGGAGCTGCAGCAGAGTCCAGTCACTGAAATTTTACTTGTAATTGACTAAAATAAAGAAGAGTCTTGGCGGCCAGTGACACAATGAACTCCAGAAGGACAGTTACCGCTTTATCGCCGTTGTCCATCTGAGGACATTCACCGTCTCCTTGGACTAAAGCCGCAGCCACTCCTGACGTTTTATCCCTAACTGCGTTAACAGTCACTGGGCGCAATGCTAAAGAGTCAAGTCAAGCTGAGAGCGGTTTCTCCAAAGGCTTTGACAATCTCGTTACCTTCTCCTGCCTGTTTTGTTTCAGCTCCCCAGGGACGTCTTACTAGAATGAGAGAGCATGGTGCCATAATCAACTTACACAGCTCAGGCAACTGAGCCACTTTGTGTGATGAAATGACACCGTGATGAATATTTATGTGTCATGGTGAAAAAAAAACTGGCGCCTGTGGTGGCGACCAAATGGCGTGAAAATGGGAGAGCGTTGGGTGAGGATGGTGGACGGTGGCATGGGAATGGATTTTTCTGTTTTTCACAACAATGGGGATGTTTTAAAGTGATGGCTGATGGGATGGTGAGATGGTTTTTATCATCTGATGTGTGGATGATTGTGACACATTAGGATGCTCTCTTACCTTGAGTCTGGCGTTTTTTTTCCTTCGTCAAAAATGCAAAATTCTTTTGAGTTTTAAAGTTTTGTATCAATCTCAGAATCAGATTCTAGATTTGACTGAAGAAAAGTTTAAATGTTTTCCAATAAATGATCATTGGAAATAAAGGACTTAAAACACAAAATTACAAACCAACAAATTATTAAAATTTGAGATTTAAGTCATACCTTACTGTGCTGTACTGACAACCTCAAGCCGCTGTCTTTGGAAGGTCTTCCCTTGAAACGCACCTTTCTATCCGCTGGACCCAAAGTCGATGCTGCTGGTTGAGGAGAGTTGAAGGCGGTCGGGTGCTGAGCAGTCTTTGGAGGGGTCCTCCAGCTTGCTCTACTTGAGACAGACTGTCCTGACTGCGTCCTCAGCACCCTTCAAGTCCCCGTCTCCTGCCCCTCCTTCCAGCTAGGAGGGGTTGGTGATGTTCTCTTGGGATAGGTGCAATGGCAAGGAGGACTTGGTCAGGCTAGGATTGGACGTGGGTTGGGGAGTTTGGGGGGGCCGCTGGGTTCCGCATTTCATAAATATTAATACAAAGTCCTCCCTCTCCAAATGGGTAGATTCTTTAATTTTGTTAGAGGGGGAAGTGCTTTATTCACTTAATGGCTTTTATTAGTGCCCGGTCTTCAACTCTTTCATTAGCTAAAGTGCTGCTATAATTTACAGGGTAAAAGGGGGTGGGGAAGAGGCGGTGTCTGAGGAGGGTTGATCCTGCTGCTGCTGCTGGACAGCCATGCATTGCCCTCCACCACTGCAGCTTTCCCTAAAAAAAAGCGTCTTTTCTCTCAGTAAGAACTGTCGTCTACAACATCAGATACACGTTCAATAGCAGCCTCACTGAAGAATAAAGTGAGGTTCAACTTGTGCTATTGAGCTATAACAGAGTTGCACTTTTTATTCATACAATCATTGGAAAAGAAACCCTGTTGCACATATAGCATTAATAATATTAAAATAAATGTCTTGTTGGTCATCCACGTTGTTCAGAATCAGACCCTTTGTAACCACAGAATAACCGAGTGTATCGATGGCTGCTTTTGGAAAAAGATTTGGTCATGAAAAACTGTTTTTCTCCACATCTACACATTTAATGAATTTTGTGGATTAGGTTAATTGGAGATCAGGATTTGAGTTATTTTTTTTCTTTGCCATTATGTCTTTTTTAGTAAATGCAAAATGAAAGATTGGTAAAGTTACATTTTTATATACAAATATTCTGTAATGCTCTAAAAAGATGCCTACCCTGACAAGTCTTATATATTTTGCGTATAATTTTTAAATTATAGGTGAGTTTATTTCACCTGACAAAGCTGCTACCGCATCGTTGCAGTGTATCAAATATGCTGTACAACAATCACACACACGTTTGGAAAATCTCAGCTCAACAGTCTTTGCTCGGTTCATTGGTCTTTATTCTTCAGATTTCCACTTGGACAATATTGTACTATTCACTCTGCTTTGCACTGGCGCCATCCACTGCAGTCACTGGCTGCTCCAAACAAAATGGCTGCTCCACTTCATACAGGTTGCAACATATTGACATTAGATAATGCTCGCCTCAAGCAGTGCTCCTGGGTCTGATGAAATGCTTTGGATTCTTACTCTGTGGAGTCTTGTTAGTTGTGAACAGCTGGCGGACGATGTCCCCAGACTGCGTCTGAGTGAATGAACTGATTAACCTGAGTGGCCGTCCTTACGAGAGAGAGAGGGGGTGGACCAACAGCCTGAATAACTGCCCTCATCATCAATGTCACATAAATCACTTCTCTGGACAGGGCTTTCAAAAGAGACCTTTTTTCCTTTCCTGTCGGAGGCAGACTCGAGTGGTCGGGGTAACGCTGCTGCTTAGAACTGCTGTGATTCTGAGAGGGCTGTGTCTGTGGTGCATAAGCAGCAGTTTGCATGTAGCACATTAAATCACATACATTTAAGTAAAGAAGTGTGCCTGGTTATAATTCTTATTCAATACATGCTAGCATTCATATGTGATTAATAAACCTAATTTAAGATTGGTTAATAAAAAGTCAGAGGCAACGATCCTTTAAGTTTTTATTGTACAGATTTTAATGCAAGTCTTAAACCAATATTCAATATGAACTATTCATGGTGGTAAGTAATGTAGGTTCTTTTAAAGGTGACACTCAAATTCATTTCATTGCTTTTAAATGACAGCAAAGAATCTGGGAACCACACAACACAGGTTGGTTTGATGGATATGTTTGTCGATTTAGCCAGCAACTGTACAGAACACTTTGTGATACGCAGGCCATGCAGGGAAACGGAGACTCCTTTTCTACTTCTTCACCAGCTGGATTACGTCTTCATCATCCATAACGTGGTCCTTGCCCACCTTTTGAGGGTTATGTTTCACAGAAGCTCCCCACACAAGAGCACTGAAAGAAGAAGATATGAAAAATTACATTATAGTCGGTGAAGGATGAATTCATTTATACACCATTTTGAAGAGAAGTAAAAGATGAGCAAGCTCGTCCGGCAGTCGTCCTGTTTAATAAACAAATAAAATAGATAGCAGAGATTTATTTATTCCTTCTTTGCTGCAGAAACACTGGATCTGCAGCTATAAAGAAACCTAGAGGGTACAATGACATCCTTTAGTTACAAGGGCTCTCTAATCGCATATGTGACCTGTTCATTCCCTGGAGGACGGCTAATGCTTAGTAGCACTAACGTATTGACTGATTGACGATCTTGGCTCCCTCCCCCATTTGAAGATGGTGGAGCCACACATCATCTGAGATCCTAATCCAAACGCTCCAATTAAAGCTTATATGGCGTATCTCACCACTAAGAAGGCAATGGCTGTGATATAAGCGAAATCTATTGGTTCAATAACCACGAGTAATTTTGTTGTAAGGTGGTTCTAATAATGACCGTTCTTAAAAAACCTTAAAGAAAAAAGCAAATGAACACCACCAATATGTTCTAAAAACTGCGCTTAAATTAATCTTAGTCTTGCTTTGAATTAATTCAACCACGTTTTATTTTATTTTAAATGTGAGATTGCTTTAATACTTTTCAAAAAATATTATAAATTATTATATAAAACAATCTTCATAGATTATTTGTATCATCTTAATCATGTAAACCTTGAGCTGCTGTTAATAATAAAACAATGAAAAGAATATGATGGAATAAAAAGAAAACAGCTACTATTCTAGGAGCTGCGTTTAAGAGGAATGGAGCAATTATCAAATCTATGCTGCTGCTCAGAGACGGAGAATGATACTCACTATTTCAACTCTTTCATGAGGCTTTTGTGAATCTTTAAGCAGAAATCCTCGACTGTAGTATGGCCGTCAGGGAGGACAACAGGAGACGTGTAGTCAGGCAGCTGGCCTTTGGGTTTGGTGTAGCTGCGAATGAAAGAAATAATTTGTCAAATTTTAGCAAATGCATTTATAAAGCTTCAAATTTACACACATTCATACAGCACTTGTATGAAACTCATCAAATTTTCCAATGAATCTGGACAAATAAAAATATCCATATTCTGCATAGACAGTCTTTCCCCTCCATTCAAACCCCACTGTGAAAACTAGTTGAACATCTCTTACATGCGCACAAGTCTTAGGTAATCCCACATCCTCTCCAGCAGGTCATCGAAGTTCCAGTGGTGGTGGGCTGAGATCGGGGACGGTGTGGGGCACCTTGTAGATGACGTCCAGCTCCTCAATGGAGATCTGATCGATTTTGTTGAGCACATATATGCACGGGACGTAGACCCTGTTGTGACAAGAGACTGTAAGTGGCTGCTGACCATTAAATTACTGCACAATCCGCAACTATCAGTGTTCAGCAGTGGGAAATGAATTCCCGCCTCTGGGTTTTACATACACTCACATCATCCATATACTCAATTTTAATGCAATTGTTGAATTCTTACATTTAAGGTTTCTAGGTTAGTGAGGATAATGATTAACTAAAGATATCTAATAGAAGTGGAAACACACCACTGCACGGGACATATAACACATTTACTAATGTATCTGCATTGGCGTAGTGGGAACAGATATGAGATTTTTAAGGCTCCAGCAGGCCACACCCACTGGAGATGACTAAGGCGGGCCCATTCTGGCACTTCAGCAGCTTACCGATTTCCCTCCACCACGTCAATGAGGTCATCGGCTGTGGAGTCGCTGCGCAGAGTGATGTCGGCGTTGTGGATCTTGTACTCGGAAAGGATAGACTTCACCGTTTCTAAATCCAGCTCAGTTTGTACACACTAAGGAGGAAGAGAGAGGGAGGGGGAGAGAGGGAGGGCATGAAGTCTGTTAACACGAGAGGTAGAGGACACATATTCAACATGTTCAATAAAACTAAACTGATATATAAGTCTATATCAACCCATCAAAGAGGCAGAATATGTACACGCATTATATTTATAGGAAAACAGTATATATATTACATGTAATGTAATGAATTGCCTGTGTAAATCAGGCGGAGACAGTATTTGTTAAGAACACTTTTTTGGGGGGAAGGCATATTCCTGAATTTTCTTGGGTTACACATACACACACAAACATATACATATATAAATGCCAATATATTGAATCTAAAATTGGTTTAGGCATCGGATCCAATACTGCATTGCGGGTTTGGCTCTAATATTAAGTACAGACAGTATTGAATATTTCACATTGTACAACGAACATCACGCTTCTAGTACTCTAGTGAAAATCTATACCTAAAAACATGTTAAGTCAATGATAACTGTTTATCAGTTGCAAACCAAATGTTGGCACATTACAGAAATTAAGTGTAATCTCATGCATGTCCACCTGGCGACAGCATCTGACAGTTTTCAGGGTTTGGTACCGGAGTGAAATCACATTTACCTCATTTATTTCTGCAGATCTGTTCAAACTTTTAACAATTTATTTGTTCCCAATGGATTCCAAACATTTATTTTAATTAATTGGTTGCCAGAAAAAATCCCATCCTCAACATACACTGATAAATGACTGCAGACAGGCTGAAATAGTGGCAGCATCTCCCCACGCTCTGGTAGTCTCACTTTTCAGTTGGTTGAAGGACAAGTAAACACTCAGCATTTTATAAAAATGTCACAAATCTCATCACTGAAATCTAGTGGGAACTCAAACCTGCAGTTTTTTATTCATTTCAGTGACATTTAAAAACGTGAAACTTTAAATTGCTGTTGTGCTTTGTGAAAATTACTGTGGCTGTGAAGTTGATGCCTCCTTTGTCCTTCCTCTTGAAACCGATGTTGGGTGGTTGCTTGTTCAGTCGGATGCCAAAGCCCTCCAGCTCATGTTCTATGAGTCTCTTATGGAGAAGAGGCTTCAACACATCCAGCACAATGAGGATCAGGTTGCAGGTTCGAGCCACTGAAACAAGAAATTAACGACATGTAAAGACCGCACTCACCTCCACTATCATCAAAAAAGCAAATGAGGGAATTTAATTAGCAAGAAAAGTGTTTCATCGAACCGATAGAGGCCAGAGACTTAGAATATATGACATGGTATATTAAAGTCGTTCGAGAGGCCCATGGAAACACAACAACTTACAGGACACTTTGTCATCCGTTTGTATTTGGTGAATAAAAAACTTCATTAGCTTGAAACTTTACCTGCGATGACCTGTCGGCCTCTGCCCTTGCCATCTTTGGCTCCCTCAATGATTCCTGGGAGATCGAGAAGCTAAAATGGAGGAAGGCAAGAACATAAAATGAGCAACTTAAAACATCCTAAACAAAAAAGGTTACATGTATCAAACAAAAAGTTCTTGTACCTGAATTTTGGCGCCTTTGTAGCGAATGACTCCAGGTACTGTGGTGAGGGTGGTGAACTCATAGGCGGCAACCTCAGAGTATACACCTGCAAGGTTACTTAGCAGTGTGGACTTTCCTACGGAAGGAAATCCAACGAAGCCAACACGAGCATCCCCGGTTTTTGCTACATCGAAACCTAAAACACAAAAAAATTACCATCATACTATAATCAAAAACCCTTTACGATGTTTTACAGATTAGAAAAGGCTAAGGATGTGTTTAGATAAAACGAAGTATGACTCGCACAGTGGTCAAAATGTATGCAAACAAATTAAATGGACTTAATTCACCCGACTTGAAGAGACTGTTTAACTTAGCTCTAAAGATTGTTGTAACTTGGATGAACATCTGACCATATACACAAATACAGCTAATCCTTAATGGATCACTTACTTGTGTTTCCACTGTAAGTAGACGAAACATTTAAAAATGATCGTACCTTCTCCTGTTCCACCACCGCTGCCTCCTTTTGGGGTGATGAGTTCCCTCCTCAGCTTGGCGAGACGTGCCTTGAGCAGACCCAAGTGGTGAGCTGTGGCCTTGTTCCTCTGCGTCCTGGCCATCTACAATAAACAACATCAGGTTTTAAACCTGTTCTTTGCGCGACAGATTTACAATAAGCAGTGAGCAGCACAGAAAGTATACCTTTTACTGTATAATAAAGCTAATGGCGACCAATAGGGTAACTTTGGTTGAGAGTAATGATTATTTTTAATCTGTCAATTATGTTTAGAATTAATCAATGAATGGGTTGCTCTGAAATGTCTCAAAGACATGACTGGTCATTAAACTGAAGCTGACAATAACAGAGGTCATGAATGTTATATAACAATGAAAGCTGGTCCAAGTATCTGTTGGTTTTCATGACAGCTAATTGTAGATGGACTAAAGTTATCTTGTTAATACCATTTATGACTGACTCATACACTATCCTGTTCTATTTCTGCTCAAATGATCAAGCTACTCAAAGCAAGATTAGTCCTCTACATCTTTAATATTTCTATTTGAATAAATACTTTTATTCTTACAATATTGCCTCCTTGTGCTGCTGCTTTTTGATGCGGTTTTGGTCATTTGTGATTTTCCTCTAAGGAGGATGTTATCTTACCATATTTAACATTAACAACGTATTTCTATACCCAAAAGCCTCTTGTTCAGAACCACTTTCAAACCCTATACATTACTATAAACTGATCCAGGTTCTAGTCATTTAACTGTGCTGCACTAATCTCCATCTGTGCAATTAGATGGTTAAATGCTTTCATACTATAATCTATTAACAAGGTATTGGTTATTTCTATTCTATTTTTTTCTGTATTTCATTGCATGTTCACTAGTTTATTACTTTTACTCATGTCTATCCACTGCTGGTGCAACACATGATGGGACTAACAAGTCTGATCTCATCTCATTCTACTGTCCCTATAATATGGAGACCACCCTCGAAAGGAAAAATACAGAAACTGATATAAAAGGGCTACTGTGTCAAATTCATAATCCACTGAATTCAGGTAACACGATTTATGAGCCACAAGTTTCATATTAATGTGCAGCTAGTTACTAACAGTAGTTTAGCTGTGAGCCGGTTAAACCTGATCAAAGCCAGCAGCTCGAGGGTTAGCACCAACATTCAATCAGTTTTATTCCATTTATAATGCAGCTACAAGTTAAATGAGCCCATTCAGATTAACGCTGTGACGTGTTAGTGAACTGAATACAGAGATATGTGTGTGAGGCCCAGCTGTGGGAGCTTCGTATGCTAGCAGCTAGCGGTTAGCCGCTAGCTTAAACGTGACTGATTCACCGGGCTTCTTCTTCTTCTTCTCTCTCTGCTTTTAAAACTCACCTCGCTCTCGATCTCCGCTATTTTATCGAGTATAGTCATGGTGGCGGTGATTCGTGTCGACGACCAACGCTATCGAGGGAATCTGGGGAGGCTTCTTTACATGAGGAGTTAGCAAAAGCTAGGTTGCGTCCGCCGAGCCCACGTTGAGCCGCCGAGCGCCGGTTCGCGGGAAACCTCGCGAGAACGTGGCGTGTATACGTCACGTTGCGCCCAGTGCGTGGACTCACAGGAGGAAAGATGATGGTAAGACAATAAATAAGGTAAAAGATCTGCCTGAAATCTAAAAATTACATTTAAATAAATTAATTTTGTTTGAATGGATTTTACTCAACTGTGCTAATAGTTGTTTTAATTTTTTTTTAAATAAAATTAAACAGATACAATGGTTTAGTTTGTTTGTATTGTGCAAGAGAACATTCCCCAGTCAGATGTTTGTTCATGATATGTGACATCTCAAATAAATCCAAAAGCAAAATAATCAACTGATTTTACCTCTATTTAAATAATCAATTAACATTTTTAAGATTTCTTCAGATAGACGGCTGCCACCTGCTGGTAACATTTCTTAACAGCAGCAAATCTACCTAACACAAACAGAGCCATTATAATACAAGCTTACATTTAATATAATAAGAGGACAATGAACCTTTATGAAACAGAATCATGAATAATCACACGTTTAATAAACTCCGTAATAAATATTGCAAGGTGTTCAATAAAATAGACAAGTGTCCAAGCTACTCTTCCGAATTGCATATGAGATAAAAAAAAATTGCTGCACCTTTGACATCTTGAAAATAACATTATGCTACACCAAGTCAAACTGAAATGGGATTTGGACCACACTTTATACATATTATAGTTTGATGTAAATAACATTGGTTTCTTACCTGAAAACGCAATTTCCTATTCAATACAAATTCTCACCCAAAGAAAATGATACAGGCCTGTCAAATAGTATATTTTTATTGTTTAAGTCGCATACAGTGTAATCTCTCATTGGTTTCTATATTTGCAGAAGTTTTTGGACTGAACATCGGACATTATCTGGACCATCTAATTGGCTTATTGGTGGGTTGGTGGGTGGGCTGGTTGAACTGGATCAGTGCTGCTGATTTGTTGAGTGACCACCACATCTTCTTTAACCCACTCTATATGCTCTGTGAAGAGGTTACATTATAACTTCATGTCCATGATGTCCAGGGGCTTTATTGGCCACACAGTTGATATGGAGATAGATGTATTTTTTGACAGTAAAACCTTTCAACCTAAAACACGCCAGCCACTATAGGTAAATTTACCTGTTCTGCCTTTGGATACTGCTCATCCAGCTCAGCCCTTCTAAAGCTTTTGTTAAAATAAATGCAAACTTAATCATAATCTAATTAAAGATGTGTATAATTCAGGAAAGACCAAATCAGCAATTTAATGTATGAATCTTATCCCTAATCCAGGAAATATGAAACCAAATGCTAGATATGCTGAATCTGTCACTTCTCACATCTCTGTTGTTGTCTGCTTGGTTGTAGGAGGTGTGCTTGTCCTCATCAAAATATATAAAAATAGGCATTTTCTTTTTAAAAGGTAGATACGGTCTCTGCGGGTTGTTGTTCAGCATTTGTTGTCATCCGGCTGGGATGACAGCGAGCATAAATAGCACAGGAGGGAGGAACAGGAGGTGAGACACAGCAAGACAAGGGGTAATTACAGATTATGTGATCACTCAATACATTTCTGTGGACTTCTGCAGGTCTAAGTTTATGCTTCTTAGTAAAAAAAAACAAACAACAGAAAAGGGCTTTGACTTGAATCATCAACGTTATAGCCACAACTTGAGAACTGACAGTAATAAACCCATGCCCAAACATCTCAAATGTTCTTCTTTTTAATGATCAACGCATCTTTATATCATATGTCAGTCAGCATTGAAGTGCATTGATTAAAAAGTAAGTGCAAGTACAGATTTTAATGCATTCATTTCGACTAGAGGATTAAATTGTTTGCAAGTTTGCCCCAAAAATAGTCATTCTACAGGGGCACTCTGCAAAAAGAAAACCGCTATAGTTGATGCTGTTTCTAACCTAAAAGATATATGCTTTTTTCCCCATCATTTCAAGCTTTTTAAGTTATCTCTGAGTGACAGTGTGCGGGAGCGATTTTCATCTTCTCCTGCAGTTCACTCCAGACCGTCGAACACAGCACTTTTCCTCAACATCATCATTCTCCCTGACTG
Source organism: Pseudopleuronectes americanus (assembly GCA_038501795.1). Classification (NCBI taxonomy): domain Eukaryota; kingdom Metazoa; phylum Chordata; class Actinopteri; order Pleuronectiformes; family Pleuronectidae; genus Pseudopleuronectes; species Pseudopleuronectes americanus. Next base: position 12,308,757 of record CM076733.1, read on the forward strand.
ATTTCTCACTGGTTTGCTTTGAGGAGATCAGAAACTGAATCAAGCCCGCTGAAGCAGAAAGTCTGTGAGAAGCACTATTTTAGTGCAATAGTTTCACACTTGTTAAACCTTGCCACCTAAAACTGGCTACCTCTGCATAGAGATGGAGTAGAGTCCTTATCGCAGCCCCATCGATAGGCCTTTTCTACTGAGGGAAGCGCCATTATTTGAGGTCTTGTCACCAGAGCAAGGATAACAACATCTTTTGAGGTAATAAAAAACAAATAACAGCATGAAGTTATCCATTAAAATCCATCTGTCCCCAGTATCTTGGATTCTGTCATCAGAATTTTGGATAATACGTATTGAAACCATAAGGCTTTACGATAAATGCAACTTTGCCATATGATGGCAAAAGTCTTCAGTGGAGGCATTCTCCTCGGACTCTAGCTGCTCTCGGAGGAGGTGGGCGGTGCAGTGGAGGATGACCTCCGTCGGGACACTGACTGTGAGCGCTCAGGGCTGTGTTTGTCATAAGGCTGGAGCTGCACCTCCAGGAAGTCCCTGTGCTGCTGGCTGATGACCTGGCTGATGAGTCCTGGCAGAGCCTGCAAGTTACTCAATAGAGTCTCCAGCTTTGTCTCCAGCAAGGCAATCCTCTTCTCCATGTCCTCGCCTCGCTCGTTCAAGTCCGATATCATGTCATACATGATGTTCTGAGTCTGGAATGAGGGAGAGGAAACACACTTAACATCAGCATTTCCCAATTTGTATATTAGTAGCAAAAAGAATAAAGATTAAAAACACAAGCTTCTTCAATTCCTTAGTAAGTGTACAGTTGATAGTGCTCAGCGTTATCAGATCATTCTGAGAGGAAAGAGAAGGTTCACATTTAAAACACATCCTGTTCAGACTGCAGAAAAATGTAAAGATGAAGATAAATGTGTTTAGAGATACCAACAACAACTGACACAAATAATAGAGGATGCGTTCATGTTTTTTTCAGGTCTGTCTCCAGACAATACTCACATGTTCAGGCCTTACAGTTGTCAATGTCTGAAACAATTTCAGTGAGTGATGGGGGACAGAATCCACAGTCTTCATATTGTGTTAAATGCATTTAATAGTTAATAAGAAAAGGCTTTCTACACCAGGACAGAATGTAATAAAGACAACAAGAATTTGTTCCCCTGTGGTTGTTTGCCTCCACCGACCAGTTTAATGCAAGATATTTCATTCACTCATATCAGGTCACTGTGACCTTTGACCTCTCACCACTGAAATCAAATAAATGAATCTCTAAGTGACAACTGGTACAAAAAGAAAAAAAAGCACAGTGATCGTGATTTTTAAACTTTTACCTCAACATTCTAATAAGCTCATTATATATTCCATTCATATTTTCCCATATCTTTTATATTTCCTTACACTTAAGTAGTATTATCTTTACACTTAAGTCACTTAAAATTACGTACTGATGCCTGTTTGTGAATCTTGCAGCTGCTGTAATATTGTAAATCTCATTTTGTCCTCATCATGGAGAGACAATAACCACAAACAAGGGCTCTTACAGTGTAAGAACAGGCAGGTGGGGAGGTATTCATTGGAGACAGAGCTGATGAAAAAGTGAACCTCAGGTTACCGGCAAAAAGTCATCGAAATTGGCTTTTAATATAGTGCTGTCATTAAGTCTATGTTTTCTGTTTCCCAGTGACCGTTCCATTCTCCTCCACTGAGTTGAGCAAAAAAGTTTGTTACAGGTTTGAAAAGTTTATTTTTATTTTAGGATGAGAACCAGCACATTGTCTGTATGCTAATAATTGAACATGTCTCAAGAGTGCATGCTTCTATGACGCAGGCCTGGAGCAGACAGCAAAGGTGCCTGCTGACGTTGCACGACATTTATTTTCCTCTTTTGATTCATCAGCCATCTGCTCACAGACTTTTGAAAAAACACACCGTAGCTGCAGTTTTGTAACTTCCAAAGTACAGCCTTCCAAAATAGTCAACAGCACTCTGAGAAATCTATGTCACACTGAGAATGAGGAGTGGGAGTGTTGCGGCTGGAGGGCGGTCTCTTAGGTATTATTCAGTGGAGGACTAATATTCCCTCACGGTGCGGAGGCGACGCCGTCATCCATCACTTACCTCGTCCTGCTCTGATTTAAGGCTTGAATAATGGGATGGGTTGTTTATATGAATCCACGAGTGCTGAAGTTGCACCGACGCAGCTCAACCTGACAGTTAATCTAATCCTTTGTTTCTGTGAAGATTGCTCGGTGGATTAGAAATGGATTTCAGCATTTAAAGCGGCCATGTATGAAAAAATAATACATGATGTATGGATGTCTTCTTATTACTAGAAACTCAATACAGAATAACAGTGATCGCCCAATTTTAGAGCAGCTCTGGTTCTGGATGTAGATTTCCCAATCATTTTCTCCAATGAGGCGTCAAAGATCCATAAAGAAAGACTTTAATGCGTAAAATTACCATGACCATAAAAAGGAGTCAAGGATAAAAGAAGGAAGGAACTTCATATCCCATAATCCCAGGCGAATGACCACTTTCCCACAACTTCCAGTGCTTCATCTTAAATTAAACCTTAGTCTTACAATATACTGTAGTTTGCAGTTATCATGCAGGCTTGTTGCTACTACAGGAAAATACAACATTGTGTCACAATGTCGTAGTTTGTAGTAGGTCTCCCTCGGATGGTAACAACATTACGGCTGTTAATCAAAATCTTTATTCAGAAAATGAATGGTATTTTTTTACTTCTTCTGAGCTCTACAGCAACCAGACAAAGGTTTACATGTAGCAATGGGTTAAATCAAGCAAAGGCCTCATCTGTAAATCATGAAACAAAACAATAAAGAGCATGAAAAGAGACCTTGTACACTGAGGAAACAAATATACATAGAGGGTATATTCCTATAGGGTATACTGGTATACTGGTGGAGCAAGAATATGTATTGTTCCACTGCAACCCTACATAAAACCAATGATGGACATTATCAACCTATAAAGAAGGAGGGGAAAGGAGAGTGGAGGAGATCGTTTCAATGAGCAGCTTCTGGGCATGTTTGCAATTTTAGGACATGAAGTTCATCCCGAAAAGTGAAAGAAAAGACAAATCTGTGGAGAGAAAACAGCATTCAACCATATTCTGCATCACTTCCTTTACACGGTAGACCGGGGAAAATATGGTCGGAAAATAAACAGAATTTCACCTTTATTTCACTTAAATCTAACTTGGACCATTTTTTATTTGCTGCTTCTCCTGTCATTGTTAATAAAGGATAAATATTGTGGGGTTGGGCGTGAGGTTTCTTCCAGCCTCCGAAAGGTGGGGGCCATGCCAGAACCATTTTTACAATGCACTGCAGTGGCAGTGCAGCTGCCAGTGACATGCTGGACTCCATTTAGCTCCATCTTCCCAGTGAGAGCAGGAGGCGACTGAAGCTACACTGCCCTCTCATGGCTTCAGACTCTCACGACAGCGATTACAGAGCCAGCTGAGTGGCACTGGGCCGCACGCCACCTCATTTAATGTCACATCCTCCGCCTCTCTCCACTGTTTTACAGCACGAGGCGACTGGGCAATATTAACTACTACCTTTCATGACACACTGGCCTGAATCCAGTTTGACTGCGGTGTTCTTGTGAATGTCAAAGCCCCCAGCCCGTCTCCCCTCTCCTCCTTTCTTTTCTCCCCTTCTTTCTCTGCCTGTAATTCTGGCTGAATCATCACATCAGAGTGTCTCCCTTCCCAGGTTACTGTTTCTGCTGTGTCAGGCTGGCGCACTGCCTGGTCTTTCCCTAAGGTTTGTCAACTTCTGTTTAGTGCATCTGGAGACGAATATCAGAGAATGTTTTAAAAGGGGAAAAACTGCACTGGGTCTTTTATTTTATTTTTTCGCAAAAGCAAAAGATTTTTTCCTCATTTATTAATATTCAGGGGAACATGTCCTGGGGATAGTAATTTTAACTGTTGAATAAAAATGATGTTATTTCACACCCACAGGATCCAAAGTGGAGGTGAGTGCAGTGCAACCACAGAATCATCACACAGATGTATCTCTAACACCCTTTGGAAAGCCTGTCTGTTTATTTGACACCTGTAGACTTTGATTGTAGTAGAAAGCACAGCTAGTTAAGCGGGTGAACCAGCATGCATTGAATTCAGTCACACACAGGAAAGAAGCTTGTCAGGATAGTTACTCTGTCCTCGTGCACAGTGCAGCAGTAGACTGTTAGTTAGTCTAGCTTACCTTAGCAAGGTCCACTAGAGAGTTTGCTTGGTCATTCAGCTTGCGTTGCTCCATTTTAACACTTCTCAATCTGAACACAAGACCATTCAGAACCCAATGAATTAACGCTATCAGAGGTTTTATTTTATACTTTGCTTATTTTTTGAAAAATGTGTGCACACACAAAGGCATACACATGGAGGACACTCCCAGGACATGCACAAGATGTGTGTATAGAGAATGCAGGGATTGCAGGGGGCGGTCTGTTTGGTTGAGCTGCATGCAAGTAGAAAGGAGACCACGGAGGAGGAGGAGGAGGAGGAGGAGGAGGAGGAGGAGCAGGGGGATCTGCCACTGGAGGGAGAATGAGAACAGCTCTACATCTTACTCAACCCATACATAACCTAAAGGAATGAGGAGATGTCCTATCAACTCACCTATTTAATGTAAATTGCATTTATGAATCACATAGCTGCACAACATGTCTTATTATAAAACAACCAAAAATGGCTTTTGTATCTTTAAACTTCTCCTACTGGTTAAATCAGCTTGTCTCTTTTTTCTTAAGTTAATTAATATTTTATCAACAGATATCAAACACTTTTAAATAAACCATTTTCTCTCTGAGACTGTCCAGTACAAACATGAAACCAATGTGACGTCAGTGAGAAAAATCCCAAGGTCTTCGCTAATCTCTTTAATCAAAGCTTGTTTAAAAAAGGACGTAATTTTTTTCTAAGTAGCTGTTCACGTGTGAGGTGAAATGATACTATGCAATACACCCCCCTCCTCACTTATTCTTTTTCATCAGCCCAAAATTCTACTTCTAACTTCTGCATAAACTAATCCATACAACAGGCTTTAATAATTAACATCTCCTGTTTAATTAGGCTTCTAAAGCCTGTTTTACCTTTTCTCTCAGGGGGGCTAAAAAACAGCAACTGTTCATATTGTGTAGAGCGTCGACCACAAATGGTTTCAAAATAGCAGAGATTTTTTTCCACTACTTGAATCACCCACACATGCTAAATTACACTGGGCACCAAAACAAAATATCATCATGATGGCAGGGCTGCAAACATTACATATATTTTGAAAACAAGGCTACTAATAATACGACTCGGTGACTAACTGAGCCAATAATGCAGTGTGAGGTGATCATTAGGTTGTGTAGGTTACAGTAATGATGAGCACAGGGGAGGGGGGGGGGATTTGAGGGACCCTTGGGCGAGTCGGCTGATTCGCCGAGATTCACCCATTCTCATGCAATGCAGGATCATTTCTCAGTCTCCTGATGACAGGCAGATGTGGAGCGAATATGACAGGTCAGACCAACAGAGGGTGCCACAGGAGGCGCTAACGGAAAACTACAGGCAGGGGAACATGTCCTGACAACTGAGGACAGAGATGCTTCACACCGAGCAGACTCTGAAGACAAGTGCAGAATGCTAAAGCAGAATATCACTTTTCTCAATTCATCAGTTGGATGCAAGAAAAAGAAAAGAAGGAGGTACTCCATCTAAAATGATGGGAGACAATAGATATTCAATGATAGATGGTTTTTGAAGTTGATGTGAGACTTAGTTAGAATTATACATTTCACAGTTGGATGACCAAAAGCTGTCGAATGGGGTCAAAGCAGAGGGCAGCTAGAGGTCAAGTGGAGGAAGGCCCACCATGCTCTGTGCCTTTTATGTTCTGTGAGTCTCCCTCCCTCGGTCAATCACTCCTCGTGGGCAGTTGTGCTTTTCAATGGGCGCTCTAAATCTGCTCGCTATTCATCTGGGGGGAAAACAGCAACGCTAAGCTTTTCACTACCTCACTAAATCTGTTATGGCAATCTCAGTTAGTGCTATGCCATATTTACTACCCCCCACATCTTGCTTTCTTTATCGTGACCTCCTTTTACCTCACCGGGGAAGGAAATGCTAATTCCTCCTCAGTGTTATGGACAGGGTGAACGTGCTGCAGCCCCCACCTTGCCCCGCTGTGACAGCTTCACGCTGCCGGTTACAGTCGCAGCCTCTCGGGCACCAACAGGATTGCTCGGAGGCTTTACGCTGACCTTCCTCTCAGGTCACTCTCCTGTTTCAATCCACTGATCTCGGCACTAACAAGCACTCACTCTCCTGCCTCTCCCTGTTATTCCCCCACTTTAACCTTGTGGATGGGAAGGGACAGCACTCCCACGGGGCAGGGGATTGTTAAACTCTACTCACTGAGACGCTTGACTTAGCAGCTGTTGTGGCCTAAAACACGTTGCAACGTCTGGTCCGTGGTGTGGTAAATCGCACCGTCCAGATAACCTCAGGAGCGCTTCGGGTGTATCTGTCACTAATTCTGCAAAAGTCCTCTTAGCGCAGAGATGCATGACAGCTCCGTGTCCTTCATTATTATGCTGTTAACAAGCTGTGATAACACCGGATCAGCGTCTTCGCTACTGTGTCATCCAACAGAGAAATGGAGGAAATGCGGCTGCAAATGTAGTAAACAGGCGTAACAATGGTTCCACACGCCGAAAGACGACCCTGAGCCCTTATCTGCATGAGCATGACCGCTAAGAGTGTGTAACATGACTTGAGGGATAGTTGTAAATCATGTACTTGAGCTACACTGCAGGTCTGTCTCCTGTAGAGCTCTAGTCGTCATCCTTCGGTACGTGAAAGCACAGTTGGTTGGAGTTTAATCAGTGGCTTTCTGATTAAAGATCAAATTCTCATCACATCCATGCAGAAATGGAAAGAAAAACACCCTCCATCACCGATAATTGAAATTCACTTATTATGCATCTGTGGGCGTGTTTAAAAGGCGAGGCATTGGGCTACTTAATAAAAAAGCGTGAGAGGTGTTGGCGCTGGTTATCTAAAGTTGTTTGGTTGCAACATGTATGAGAGTGAATGTGAGATTCTAGTGTGTTTTTCATCAGATTAACATGATACTCGTCGTCTCATAAAAAAAAATCAAACTTTGTTGCAGTTTAAATGAATTAATCGGGAAACATCTTTGGAACTTATTATTGCAGACTACTCCTTTTTTTAAGTGGCATGAATTTCACTTATCAAATGAGGGAGTGTAATTTTTGGTCACATTATTGGGTTCGAGGACAAGCTCTCGTCGGCATGCACACAACAGGTCTATATCTATACATGTGAGGCGAAGACTTACTTTCGAGCTCTATTGCATTGTGTAGACACAACAGGAAACAAAAAGGAAACATGAAGTAGACAAATGAATTATTACAACATCAGATCACATATTCAGATGGTAGAAATCTCTTCACGCTCAAGTCTGGCTGCTGCGACCCTCCTCTCTAACGCTTTCCCCTCAACTCTGAACGCCGGCAGCTATTATCCCTGGACTCGCTTCTTCCTGCGACCGGTGCCTTATCTCCCTGTGTTGGTGCTTCTCGAAGCTGCAGCTTAGTTCACTCTCTCAGTCTTATCCCTTTTTCTCCCCCACACAAATGTTGGTTATCACAATCCAACCTTTCTGTAAACATCTGTAAACAACCGCCGACACACAAACGGCGGCTCACATCACCTACCTTCCCATTTAACACCTCACGTTCTTCACTCTCTTACCGCTTTGACCAGAGGAAACAGGTCAGAATCAAATCTAATTTGATGTCTGCTATCGCCTCATGACAGGTCAAGGCGAGCTCTAGTCCTTATCCGACCATCCACTTCCTGCTCGCTGCCAGGCAACTTCCTGTCCTGCGCTCATCTCAATCCAGGGTGTTTTATAACCCAGGCTACACACCAGACTTCTATCTCTGTCAGATAAGGGCTTCGAAGCACAATTCCTCACAAGCCAGATAAATCTTTATAAGATAAAGCTGTGACAGGAGCATGTGGGCACCATGCAGAGTCGTCTTCCTTGCACACAGAGCGGGACGTGACTTTTTCTCATTGAATCTAGTTCTTCATGGATTTAACTGGAGCTCAGAGGGATTTCCATTTACAGGCAGCACTATCAAACAGGAGTTGGACATGACACGCTGTCCCCACCGCTGCAAATAGCCACAATACGGCAGCAAGGACCACGACGAAAGGCTTTTTAAATGACACAAATTTGGATGCGGGTGGCACCGACAGACGTTTTTTGTGCTATTCTAACTTGTAGGCTAGAATCGTAATGTCTGTAAAACAAGATTCATGAACAAGAATCATGAGAAAATCAAAGTTGTACACTGGAGACCACATATATATATGTACATATGTTCGACCAATATACGTACAGAAAACCACAAAACCAAACACACAAAAAAGGTGACATTTTCTTTTTGTATAATAACAAAGTCACTGTGCATCGAGTCCTTTACTGCAGGAAACACGCCACATATTAGACACACATGTGAGCACTGTAGGTTCAAGAAAAACAAGCGTGAGGTGAGACTAAAATCAATACTGTTCTGGAGTCAGATAGCACTCAGGGGGTCACCGGGGACCCGCTTAAAGACTGGCTGACAGGTAAGTGTCCGACCAGCACGTAGAAAAGTAGGAACCCAGATGTATCGGCCCTGAGGTCAGCCTGACATCTGACTCACAGCGAAAGAGACACGCAAGAGCCGATCTGACAGCAAAAGGTGAGAGAGTGAGAGAGAGAGAGAGAGAGAGAGAGAGAGAGAGAGAGAGAGAGGAGAGAGAGAGAGAGAGAGAGAGAGAGAGAGAGAGAGAGAGAGAGAGAGAGAGAGAGAGAGAGATCAATATCATACTGCTCTGTGAATGCCGTAACTTGAGATAGATTAAATTGTTTTTTCTTTTCAATACTTCTGTAAAACTGAGGCTGCTGGGAGACAGTAACCCTGGTTCAAAGAAAGAGCCATTTTACACAGATTAGGTATGTCTCCTTCATACTGAGAAAAAAAGAGAATCACAAGAATTTCTTGTGTTTAAGGGATTAATATGAACATGGATTTAGCTCCTCGCATCTTTTAGCATTCCCTATGATGCTGAATAAAGAGGCCAACTCTTAACCACATCTGCAAAATTCAAAGTTACTCACGTCAGCTGAAACATGGTCATGAGGCAACAACATCTTTCAACAGTATAAGCACATGTTTTTTGCTACAGGTGTCAAACAATTCAGATTTCAGCTTTGTGCTGCATTGGTGAGTCATACGAACACGCTGCAGGGGAAGAAGGTTTGTAACCAACGCGAGTAGCGGAGGTCGGTTAATAGCCGGGGAGAGGGGGGGTACCTACTGGTGAATGGCTTGGAGGAATTTCCTCTGGTGCTTCCTGACTCTGGCGTGGTCCATCTTCCTCACCAGTTTAGTGTTCTTGTAGATGAGCCACGTCTCCCTGAGAACATTCGCAGCTGTGTTTTTCACCTAAGGCGACAGAAGAAGAAGACATGGGTCAAGAACGCTGACAGGGGAAAGATCTGCAAAGTCACTTTACCGAGCGTGGACTGCTCACGTACTCTTTTTGATAGCTGGGTGTCCATCATAAAATTGTGGACGTGTTTTTCAGCTTTGGTTAATTCCAGTTTCTTTGCCACGACAGCGACCACCAGAGCAGTGCAGCCAGCCCCCTGTGGAGTAACAAAAGTTGACCCAAACAAATGTACAACGTGGATTTTCACACATTTCATTTGCTTGTCATAAAACATTATCAACATGTTAATCACAAAGGTGATGAAGCCCCCTGTCAGTCCGTCAGCAAAAAGAATGATTCAAACCCGGAAGCACTCAGTCTGAGTTTCTCACCATGATGCCAGTCAGCAGGCAGACTCCTTTCCCACAGTATGTGTTTGGAACCATATCCCCATATCCAATGGTAAGAAACGTGATTGAGATCAACCACATGGCTCCTAGAAAGTTGCTGGTTATGTCCTGGTTGTCATGGTACCTGTAATGAATAATAAATGAAATAGGTTGAGCAACATTCATGCACCTGAAGAAACTGATGCACTCCAGCTTCCTACTATACATATTACTTTTAAAATGTTTGAATAAAGATTTAATCCAATGTGCATAAGACTAAATGAAAACTGTGGGGCTCTAATCTTTTCCTGCAGCATGTGCAAACCTTTCTATCTTAACGCTCAGACGTAGAGAGAGCTCAGCACTGTGTACATTATCTATTTTTATGCCTTATCTATGTTTCATGCCGGACAGCGCAGCATAACGTGAGAAAGGGATCCAGGCACCTCTCGCAAGCTCTCACAGTCCATGCAGCAATGATCCACAGTGAGATGGTGAAGACCAGCAGCACAGTGCCAGGACAGATGGTCATGAGGGTCTTCATCACGAAGCGTGTGTTAAAGTTAATCTTGTTGAGTGCCCCGATGCTGCGGGAGGAGGCGTCCGTGAAGAGCTTGCTGTGCAGCAGCATGACACGGGCGATGAGGTACAGCCGCAGGAACATGGGTATGGACAGGATGATGTCCACGTCCGCATCTGTCTTGGATGGCACGTAGGAGTAGGCCAGGCGCGCGGTCCAGGTGAAGGTGTAGTTCCCTGGGATAGGGTGGATGGCGCACACTAGGATCTCCAGGCAGATGAAGAAGATGCGCTCATACGTCATGGCTATCCTCCAGTCATCGGCTGCGTTGTCCACCATAAATAACTGCAAGGAAAGGGCAGGGTGAGGCTGATGGAGGGAGGAAGCAGGCTAACACTTTCATCACGGTGACACAGCCCGCTACAGGAAATCATTAAACCCATTAAACAATAAGTCACATATCGCCCGGAGTCATTACCTCACGTTCTTGGGCCACATTTTTATAAAGACCTTTGACACCTATATAATAAATAACTGTTATGATAAGGGAAGGACGAAGCGCTTTTTCAAGGCCAAAAATGGCAAATGATATATAGTGTTGAAGGTTATCTGATGAAGGTTATAAGACTGAAATATCACACCAGTGTTTTTATAGAATAAATTCTCTTCTAAAGTTTTCAGGTGGTTTTTCACCCTAGTGGGGACCCGTTTTTCCTATATATACGTCTTTAAGAAAATCTGTCTTGAAAGTAAAAAGTAATTCAAACTTTTAGATGATTAATCAATTCATTGATTAATTTCAGCACACAAATAATCATCTTTCAAGTAAAAACAATGAAAAGATAATGAGCGAAATTTGAATCTTTGGGTTTAACAGGACCAGCCATAAAAGGATGTCATCCTCGGCTCTTAGAAGTCATAATTTTTATTAACGTGTCACTGGATAAATTAAACAATGAATCGGTACATTCACGGATAATAAAAAAAATTTGTTATTTAAAACAATAACAAATCCTAAAATCATACAATTACTAGCTGTGTGATTCATTTCGATTAAATTCACATGTTCCTTTCCTACCTAGTGGGGAAGATTTACTACTATTTATGCCTGTAAGTATTTAAAAGTATTAATTATTTCAAGCCTTAAATCTGCAGTTTTATTTTAATAATTCGGCACAATAGATGTCTGGGGATTAAAAAGTCAGTTATTTGAATCAATTGATATTGATTAGTTGCTCTAAACATCACAAGAATAAAAGGTTTTCAGGTAAAAACTGTGAAAAACCTGATGGATTTGCTTCTTGTCAACAAAACAACCCTTATGAAGATGTAACCTTGGGCTATGACGAGTTTTGATATAGTCATATTTTCACTATTTACTGTCAAACCACTAAATAGACTTAATAATGAATCTTTACATTAATAGATAATAACAAAACACTAGTAGTCTAATTCAAAATAATCTAATGAATAGCTAAATAGTCTTATTTCTCATTCACATATTTCCCCCTCACTCTGTTTTCGCTTTACGTTCACTCTACCTGCATTAATAAAAGTCTCATGTATTATCAGCTCTCAGAAGCATCTTTAACTTCAAAGTGTCGTAAAGACGAGAACATCTGCTGCCTCCACATTTGCATTAGCTTCCAATCACCTGGCCGCCCTGACCAGAAGGTAGCTCATCTCAAGGGGGATTTTAGCGTGGGCTGATTTCAACACCCCCTCATCACTCTTCTGCACTGTGTCCTCTGTCATTCGCCGTAACCTCCTCACATAGTCACCTCTGCTGCTGCTCCGTTTCGCTCTTCCCCTCCCTCCTCTTCATCACTTTCAATCCAATACACAGTCATCTTGGGGCCACAAGATTCACTGCTGGGTGCATTCACCCTGAACTAACGGGCTGAGGCCACGACCACCATCAGCAGCTCATTTGCAGTGATCCCTGATCACGCTCATGGCTGCTTCTCAATCCTACACTCTATATTTACCAGTTTCAGATTATATACTATCAAACTGTAATAGCTTCCCCCTGCATTTGTCAAATATCTCCTCCCTCTGACATCCCGCCACTGATTTCCCTCCACATCTGCTCGTGTTCTCTCCACTCAATCACCTCGAGGTCCTCTGCCTGTGTACGAACCGTCACGACTGGCAGTAGATATTTCACAAAACGCTGCTGTCAGCAAATTCATGCGAGGTTTCCTGGTGGCTGCGCTTTTTTTTTCTGCCGTGAGAGCAGAAGTCTCTCAAACGCTTGGGTAAAGAAGCATATGATGTCCTGTGAAGAAAATATGCACGCATGATGTTTCCAAGCCTCATTGTGAACAACATTGTTACTCAGGTTTGTCCATACGTCAGCTCAGCTCAGTTTTAGAGTGTGCAGTTTTGTCCTCTGCACAAATACCTGCCTGCATTACGTTGCATGAGAGGGAATTTAATATGCGTTTTCTAGTTTCTAGGGGCAGGAGCAGACAGGAAACGGGATCGAGCTCTTTTTGGTGAAAGTATTGAGAGCAAAACAGCCTCTTTAAAGTCTTGATGCCCCGGATTTATATTTAATTTCTTTCTTGTCTTGCAGGATTTACTGTAGGAGCAGACCTGCCACATGCAGAAAACAACATTAACCCGGAGTTGACTTCCCTATATCCTGCACCATGTGGTGAAGTTACATAGCATCAACCTACGATATAATAATGCAGTTTCAGCCCCACCCAACCTGCTTTACTAATGGATGAAGCAAAGAATATTACAGACCTGAAGCTGCTCACCTTTGGCCCTTTGACTTATTTAGTGACGGTGGCAATATCTGCTTGGGTTGCTCCTGGTTCAAAAATAGAGAGCAGCTGGAATACATGGCAAATCATTTATTTATTATGTTTTTATTAATTTTGAAAATAGGGATTCAATGTCTAACTCGGACTCGGGTCTGTTTAAAATGACTGTTCCATTATGTATGATAACAAAATGAACAATTTATTTTATATACGTTTTTTATTAAGTATTGAATTGGGACTCGATGTCTAACTTGGGAATTGGATTCGTTAAAATTATTGTTCCATTAAGATTGGGTTTAAATTTAGGTTTAAATTAAGAAAGCTGTTTTTTGTGACAAAGGTAGAATCCAAACCAAATATTAATAACCCAGGACTTAAAAAAAGAGGCAAATATAAGTTTGAAGCCACATCCACCCATCCATCCTTTTTTCAAGGGTGACGCTGTATTGGGTGAGAAGCGTGGAACGGCCCTGGACAGGTCGCCAGAGTATTGCAGTGCAAACATATAAAGTCAAACATCATTCACACTGATAATTAAGAGCAGGTCTTTGGGTTTGGGATTCGAACTAGGAACCTTCTTGCTGTGAGTAGGACCACTGCACCACCCTTTAAAACTCCTCTGCACCCAAATAAAGCCCCTCAACTAAGTCTGAAATATGCTGTTTATGTTGATTCATCAGTCAAAGAGCAATTTTAATTCAACGAGCAATAAAATGCTGGAGGCACAGAACATGACTCGGCTTCTTGCCAAATAGTCTCGGTTTACTTTAATTTGAGATTTCGCATTATAGCAGTAAAACAAAAAAAAACGTCCCAATCCTGGAGGGCTAATGGGATCGGTGACCCAGATTGTACATTTAGCCCCGATATGTTACATAAAAATGGAAAAGTAACATTTCTCGCATTGAAGAAAACATGTCCTATTCAAGGACAAAGAAAGCGGCAGAGAATAATCAATAACGTTGTGCTGTGCTGCCACTTTCCTCACAGACATACATGAAAGCTCCACATGCTACAGTCTGACAGCTCTGAAGGCTCCGCACAAACTTCCCCGGACACACAACAGCAAACACTGCGCACTCATTAGAGCCTCTGAGCCAATTATGTGTCCAACAGCTACTGTACGAGAAACATCAACTCTCAACAAGCTGGCACTTAGCAGCAGCAGCAGCAACAACAGCAAACACATGTCCCCGGACAAACAGCGCCGCTGACCCACAAAAGCCTCATTTATATTTATTCAAAAGCCACAATCAGTTTCCCCCAAACACAGAGAGACACATGAATTAAAATTTCAGGGGCAGTTGTTCATATCAAATGAGCGACACCGAGCTCCTTTAACAAACTGACATCTGTCAGAGAAGTGTGTAACCCTAACCACAGCTCGTCTTGTTCAGCTTTCCAACCGAGTGTAATGTAGACATGGAAACGCAAGCTGGGGCTGCACTCTGCTGCGGTTGCTTACTTACAGGGTCAGGCCTCTGAACGCGGCTCAATCTATTGTTTGCACACAGCACAAGCGCACGGTTTATCTGACATTTTAAACAACAAACGCCTCCTGTCAAAAGCAGTTACAAAGTTTGTTACCTCAAAACAATGTAATTAAACATTTAAGCGGCTGGGTTGCATAAGGAAAGCCTACTTGGTGGGTAAAAGCAATTATGGTAATGGATGACCTGAAATACAATACTCAAGGGCCCTTTACCTCAGAGCATCAAATATTCCATGCTAGCAGCAGAAGCAGCGGTTATGATGGAGAGGTGGAGGAGAGAGCGTCTCCGGTGGAAAAACATTAAACTGTGCGGTTTAGACCGTGTCAGAGACAGACACTGCAGAGGCAGGAAATTAAAACAGACAGCTGACCAGCCAGGAATCTTTTAAATTAGTTACAGGAGGCTGACGAATAATTTAAACACCAAAAGTAAAAGCCCTTTTCTTTTTTTAATTGAGCCAAATTAATGACAGTTTAACACATGTCTACAATGATTGAGGTCTGCAGTCTTGTAATCTGCACTTTGATAAGTGAGATTTTAAATCAACTTGAACAACTACAGTATTATAATCATAATCAGGTTTATGTGATAATCTGTGGATATTCTGCTCTATTCAAATTTAGTAAATCAATAAATGATGTTCACAGAAACCCATTCAGTTTCCACCTTAATCCTAGGCAGGTTTTTCCAAACTATATATAGATAACCTAGAAACTATAAATAAATAATAAAGACAGGTAAAAGAAAACAGGTCAAGAAAGAGGAGAAAATCCCATCTGTCAAAATCTAAAAAAAACTGCATCAATACACCAGTTTCAAGCAGATTATGAAAGAAAAGAACGATTACATTACAAAAGAAGCATTTCGTATAAAGAGTTTTTTCTGTGGCGTCAACCCAAGCACTATATGCAGGAAAAGTATAAGGGGATCTGAGCTTCATCCTCTGGGGAGCATGAATATCTTTACGACATTACATGGCAACTCATCCAAGAGCTGTAATATTCCTGAAGCTACACAGCAAGAATATTAGGTATTGTGGGTTTTTTTCAGACATAAATGTCCTTGTACAGAACTCATGTTCCTACAGAACAAGAACACATTTGAATAACATTAAACACATGTATAATGGCTCTTAGTAGAGCACATCCCCCCACCAAGGCCCATTAGTCCTTTAAATTCAATCAAGCTGAACCTAATTAAACACACAGATTAGTATCAGTCCCCTCAATGTGCCTGTTTTTTTCTTTATCAAGATCCATTAATTATTCCCTGGGAATCAAACAAAATGCACCAAATCGCAATGTCAGAGAGAGTGAATGAGTAATTCTTTGCGTATTTCTGCTCCCTAATAGATTATGAAAACACAAAGTCCTTGGTGAAGGTAACAATATATCTCTGATATCTAAAAATATGTCTCTGATATTTCCTCCCTAACCTGAGCCTAACAGCAGCGCTACAGGGGAAACATCAGGGGATCAGCAAAGTAGCAGAGCTTCATCCTCTGGGGAACAAGAATTTCTTTATATTTCATGCTAAATCACCCGAGAGCTGTGATATAACTATTATCCTAAATAATCCTATTATCCTAATGCCACAGAACTAGACTCCTCGTTTGAAACACGCAGCTGCAGGGGTAATGTGTCTTTCCAGACATGGATGTCCATGTGCTCTGGAAAACCGAGGTGGTAAAAACCAAACAGAGGTAAAATAAATCAAAACTTATCTGCCTGATCAGGTACCGTTAAAGGAAATGTTGAACTAATAGCATATTATTTTACCTTTGAGGTTGTTTTTCTATATATGTTTCCCATGTGGCCTTTAGAACACATGATTTATTACGTGGCCATGCTCCGACACATTTGTGACTCAGCACACACGGGGACATGTCCTCACCTCACCCCTAAAACTTAACCATTTAAACGGTCCCCCGAACTAGAAACATTTCTCCTCTCTATCCTCACAGTGACAGCATAAGAACAAGAGCACACACAATAAACTGCTGCAGCGTGCAACACATCTCAGATAGCTAACATCCTGGTAATCACTTCTAAATGAGGACAGATCCACCTGTCACAGGCTTTGACATGCAGCTTATTTCTGGATGTATATATACAGTCTTATCAGTCGGAGTGCACGGCATTCGCTCAGCATGTGAAAGTTTCATTCACTTCAGGAGGAGAGATAATGCGGCTGAATCTCTCCTGAGGTCTTCCCCCGCCCGCCGCTGTCCTGCGTCTAAACCGCACGGTCTCCGAGGAGCTCACCTGCGACGCTAGCTGGGTTGGTTACTGGTTTCACCATGCTCAATATAACTAATGGAGTCCAGCTCAATATTTAATCTGTGTAATGTGGAGATGGGAGCATATATCTTGTCACTGAGAATGAAATCGCTCAATCTCATTAGTGAAATAGGTTGAGAGGTTCTATGCAATTAGACATTAATGCAATGCTTTATTTATGATATCAAAGCGAGCCTGTAAGAGGCCACTTTGCTGAGTAAATCTGAAGCTGTTGCCGATTTTTCTTTGCTTTTGTTTGTGAAATTGCGTTTTCACTTTGCTTGAATAGTTTCATCTCTTCAGGCAGAGTGAAACCTCTCCGAGCCAAAGAAAAGCCTCGTATAAATCTCTCTTTTGACCATCGCTGTTGCAGCCAAGACGCACAAGGTAATAAACTAAAATCATCTTCATGTTTAAAGCCACGTGCCGAGCACAATTTACTAAATGCCATCAATAAAGATTCCCAGCTCTTGTGGAGGCGGAGTGTGTCTGCCCTTGACCGCCTGCACGTTCAGTGAAAACTCTGAGGTCACCAGCCAGTGGTGGTTATCTGACTCCGATCTGGAGTCCCAGGTAGAGGACAGATTTCACTGTGAGGAATGCAGAGCGTCTCCTGCAGTTACACCATATCTCTGACACAAACACACCACCCAGGGGCGGTCTGATGCGCACGGCCAAGTTTGGCTTTGGCAGGATCCACTGGCACACTTCGGAGCAGTGTGTTGTTATTTTATCTTTTCCGCAGATTGTTAAATGTAATACTGTGCGGGTGTGAAACATCAGCAAGGATTTTTATCACAAAAGTACACATCAAAGACAGAGTGGCCCCCAAAGCATTTCGCATTGGTCTGAGGAATCTCTGCAGAACTGTCGTCACAACGCACAGCAGCAGAGTAATGGCCTGAGCACAATCTGCCCCCCCTACAAAACAACCTTTGATGTGAGAAGAAGAGAAAACTTTGAAAGTGTCAGTTTCTGTCTGCTCGGGGGGGAAATAAGGTGAACTCATCAACCATCTAAGCAGTGAGAGCAGAAAGATGCTCCCAGCTCAAAGCTCCTGTCAGACTCTGACTATGACAAAACAAAGTCAAGAAGGGGCTTCGGACTCCAACCTCTCCATTTACCCTCTGAAGTTCCCGCCTGCCAACGCAGCGACTCTACCAAAACTCAAACGTCTGGACCCTCCTTGGGCGGATCGCCAGCTGCCAACAGACGACATTACTGCGACTAAAACAGGCCGATGACATTTCAAGACGTATAAAGAGAAATGGGCTTCAGACTCCTGAACAATGCAAAGGAGGATTAAACATTAAAGGAGCTGAAGTGTCCCTGGAAATTAAATAAAATACCTTGAGAATGCAATGCTAGGAGGCGGGGCTGAGAAACCACCATCGGTCCCCCATAAAAACACAAAGACAATTAGCTCAACAAAGTGAAGTTATCTTGAGGAACGACTCCAGTAGAAGCACACACACTTTTGGACAGAAATTAAGTAGAGGCTTCTGGCCAAGACCACACTTGACCCACTGGCAGAGGTGGTTCAGTGTGTGTGTGTGTGTGTGTGTGTGTGTGTGTGTGTGTGTGTGTGTGTGTGTGTGTGTGTGTCAAGACAGCCGGGGGGAAGGGGAGGATGGGGGACGTCTCCAAATGGTGACAATGTGGTGGTCTTGGGGTTTAGTTCCAACATAGATTTGAGATTCCCACTCATGAGCGATCACTGGTGCAAGGGCAGCTCCCAGCTTTGATAAGAGGGTGTCAAACTTTTAAAATATAAATCTCAAGATGTAGAGACGTCCCACACGGTCGACCCTACGCAAGCATTGGCCGCTAGATGGCATTATGAGCCATGATCAACCTATACATTTGTTAATAATTTTGAGTTTATAACCTCTCGATTGTAGATGCTGATACTAAACTTTAACGAATTGTGTAAGCGCTGTCTGTGTGTGTAAATGCATTTGTCTCTGGGTCAGCCGTCACTGCCATCGTAGCACAGAAGATCCCTCAACAGTTCAAATGACAGCTTGTGTCCGACTTCTATCGTGTCTGACCTGACCTTTGGAGTCTTGAGTCACTCTGAGGGGAAAAAAACGTTCTGTAGTTATAGCCCAGAAAAAATGAGAGGGCAGACTTTACTGAGTTTGACAAGTAAATCAGTTGTAAGGGGCCCGGAGTGCTAGGGAAATATTTCATCATCTTGACTCATGCCTCGACAGTGCGTCTGACAGGCATCTGTGAGTACACATGGATGTGCATGCATAATCTATTTCACTGCAGGGGCAAAATTTCCCACATGGAGGAGAGCACTTTGGAAACAACTCTAAAGTGCCTTTCTTTTTTTAAACCTTGTGGGGGGTTCACAAACAAGCTACTTTATACTGAATAACTCAGAGGACGTTGCAATAATGCATCCAGGTGATGAGATGGAATAAGGAGTCATTGGGTTTGTGTTTCGTTAAGAGGAATTCAATGTACAAAAAAATATTCAGTGGCGGAATAAATCAATCTATCAGAATGTATTTGCAATGCCTGTATTCACGGATCACAATTTAACTCATAGAGCTACAACGTGTGACATCCTCTGTCTTCATCCCTCGACTAGAGTGAGGAACAAGTACAAAAAACCCTTTAAGAGAGGTATCATCTAATAAACATGCAGTAAAATAACTCAAGTGTACTTAAGTTTATATTTCATGTACAACCATTTGGATATTTATTTTTCATGACTTGTGAGTAGTCAGTTATCTTACAATTTACATAATTGCTACTTTTAGAAAATGACCATTAGATTAATCCGTAATGAAAAAGCATTGATGTTTGAGGCTCTTTAGATAAAAAAGGCTTCAATTACTCCTCAGCCGACATCACTCGGACTAATGACTGATGTTATGAACTGAGGGGCATGCAGTTGGAAGGACACTGTTTACCAGGCAGGGAGATAAAAGAGAAAGGATTAAACAATTAGTCCATTAAGTGATTAGGCAATCAACAGAAAATGAATTGACAACTATTCTTTTGATTGCTTTATATAAAATACAAAACTCTCCCTTCTTTAAGCTGCTCTGAGGATTTGGTCTGTTTGAATAAGCTGCTTTTCTCTGTTTTGTACCGCAGTGACTTGAATTTGAGGTTCTAAATCAAATTACCTTCAGGTTACAGTGTATTTTAGGTATTGAGGTGATGTTCTGGTCTTTAAAATTTGACACATCAGTCTTCAAAGTCAAATGAAATGTGTGTCGAATCATATTTTCACGTCACGTCAAATCACATTTTTCAAAAATTCTGGATCAGTTTAGAACAGAAGCTCAGAAATTGTTAGGGACATCCCTTTTATCATTTGGTCATTATCCAGTGTGCTTGTGTGTGTCTGTGTGTGTGTTTATGGGTGTATGTCAGTCTGTAAGAACCAAGTAATGACAGATTAGCAACAACAGGCACAGAAGCCCCTTAGGCAGGCAAAGTGAAGGAGCAGCTGGTGCTGGAAGTTGAAATATAAACACTATGAAGTGAAGTTAAATAGTTAGACAGAATCAGTTTCCAGGATCTGGACGATAGTTTGTGTCAAACGACTTAATGAACTGGAAGACGGCCCTTATAATCAACTTTAGAGAGATGCAGCAGGAAGTGAGCGAGGCTGTGGTGACGCGACAATGTTTTCTGATTCATTCAAGTGCTCGGCCTTTCCACATCTGAATAAATTGTATGTAAATGATTGTGAAGAGAATGGAAAGTCTATTGCGGTAATCAATTCTGAGGCAAACAATGGCTCTAAATTAAGTTTTCTAGGTCAGCAAAGGAGGAAATGCCTTTATTGTGAGGAGGGAGCTATCTCGGATGAAAAATGTTTTGGATACTGACGTGACTGTCAGAGGAGTGTGGATCAAAGAGGTTTGAGCAGCCTTCCTGTGAGTTAAATCTGCAGCAACTGACAATGAAAGAAACAAAAAGAAAAGATGCTTGTTCTAGAGCTGAAATTAACATTTCACCAGTCCTGTGATGAAGGAGAGGAGGCGGCTTCACACACATTTTTACTGTATAAAAAGAGATGATCTGAGCTTTTTAAAAGTGGATATATTCACCTGGGTTTCACTGTCCCAGTATAAGAATGTACTGTCGAGTTGGATAGTGCGTATCATAATTAGGAATTTAAGGGGTTTATTGTGGACATAAATATGTGTCTGAATTGAACACAATCTGTTATAAAACTCATTCAATTAAAAAAAAATACACTGATGAGAAAAACGCAACCTTTTTATATCTAGAAGTCACAACTATAATCATTCCATTATTTAGCATCAAGGAAAGTTTGTCCAAGCAAGAGGTGAAAAAACTGGGTTTATGAACTGAATAATTTACATGGGATTAGAGGAAAAGGTGCGGAGGGCCAAGGGAGGCAAGAAAGAATACGATACTCTCATGCAAACTTACAGTATAGGCTCTCTAATTTACAAACGGCTACTGGGAGCTGACTGCGAGCAAAATGGAAACACTTTTGTTATGCATTGAAATATGGTAATGACGCCTGTGCATTTTCTATCATTCCTCATAAAAGAAAGGTTTACAATGAGACATCTGAAGGGGGCGACACATTTTACTGTTGGGCTATTTCCATGATTGATACTCCCCCGAGACCTGCAAATCCTGAATATACCAACAAGGCTGATGAATATATGCTTTTGCTGAGGCCACCTTTTAATTTTTTTTATCCAAATTGAATATTTTTACTGCTACACAAAAACCTTTTCTACATCCCAAGTGAAGAATTGAGATAAAAACAGATGAATCCGCTCAGTGGATATAGCTAAAAAAGAATAATCTTGTTTTATAAGTAAGAAAATCCATCAGCACGATTTGGAAAAGAGAGGGTAACATACATCCACCCTGCAGAAAGTGGTGCAATTACTAGTGTGACTGCTCAACAAAGACACGAGTGCTGAGCAGAAAGAACTGTAAGTATCGCAACAATGCTCTGAGGCGGGATCGTAAAACTGTCCGAGAGTTGGAGCATCTCAGGGGAGGCTGACAATCCATATTCATCCTCCAAACACAGTGAGGAGTTTCTAAATCGTATCAAAAATGCATACGAAAGCGTTAATGTGGCAATAAATCAAAAGGTGATCAAGGCACAGAGCACAAACCCCCACCGCCATTTGACTGAGACTGGAACAAACACATGACATTCAATCTGAAGAGCGATGGAAATGAAGATAAGATTGTGTTCCTGCTGTAAAGATAAATTCATTGAACAATTACACTGTCCCATGCTGCGGAGAATATGTAATTCAACACTTCACTTTGTTACATTGGCAAATCAATATCTTTTTTTGGTTTCACTTTTATAGCTATGTTGAAATATGAGTGTTTATTAAATGTGAGGAGTCGTGGAGAGAGGAAAGGATGAGAGTGGTGCTTCATTACCTGTATCTCTCTGGCGTGGTAAATGATAATCAGCCCCAGGAGGATGATTGTAGAAAGGCTTATCAGGCATTTTAGAGCTAATGAATACAGGGACTCCTGGAAAAGAGCAAAAACACTATAGCCAAACAACACACAGCATCATAACATCTTCAAAATGTGCAATAATGTTGAAAGAATACACAAAGGTGGTTGAGAAATTTAGATTCTGCAACAAATCCTGACATGACATCTTCCATTCTGTTGGGTTCCCATTCATGGCTGGACAGCAGTGGGCCTTTTGGCCTACATGTGACAGGCAGTGTGACTACATGTAGTTTCTAACGACTCCTGCTGCAAAAGTGACAGCCCGCTTTTCTTTAACACTTTGGAGTCAGAAGTTGTTATGTGCTCCCTCAGTCACATGCCACTAAATTAACTCTGGACTGCACAGCATGAGCTCTGAGAAGATACGTACCTTTCCATAGGCTCCCCATGAGAGTTCCGTCTCTATAACCATAACAACGATCCCAAACATCCCAAAGATTAAAGCATAGTCGCTGAGACGCTTCCTCTTCTCGAACAGGGCCCTCCGGTGGCCGAGCTTCTCCCCAATGTTCTGGTTCTTTTTCTTCCCCGATTTGCCGCCGCTGTGGCCGCAGCCTCCCCCCGCGTCCCCCGATGCGTAAGGCATCAGGGTGGTGGAATTGTTATCCGGCTTGGACGACAGAGGTTCCGACGCATCCGCGGCTGAGATGGGCTGCAGTGGCTGGGACTCGGAATCAAACTCGTGTATGTTTCTGCGGGACGAGCTCAAGTTGCTCAGCGGACGCATGACGCCGCCGTTGTATCTGCAGCTGCTCATGGCTATTTCATTGTAGGAGTTACTGTCTTTGTGGCCGCTGCCCAGGCTGCCCCGACCGCGGCACTGCTGCTGCTGCTGCTGCTGCTGATGGTGGTGAGGAGGAGGAGGAGGAGGAGGAGCAGGCGGAGGATGGTGTCTGGATGAACTACCATGACTAGAAGGTGTGAACTCGCACACGCTGTACTGGCAACCTTGCTTGGAAGACGTCTCCGAAGGTGTCCTCAAAGTTCCCACAGTGGTCGGCGACGTCCCGCGAAAGATGAGGCTTCTCCGCGCGTCACAGGTGCAGCTACTGCAGGTGCAGCATCGGTCGTGCGGCTGCTTGCCGAGACGATCCTCCCGCCCGCAGTAGTGCTGGTACTTACAGTGCTGGAACTGCTGCCGCTCTTGGAAGAAATCGTTGTGCAGCTGCAGGGGGGTTTCCATGTCAGTGCTGCCGTTCGAAGCAGCAGCAGTCGGGCACCACACGGCACCCGACGAAGGGCGTTGTGGTGCTTACGGGAGGACGGAGCCGCCGCTGCACCGACAGACCCATTTCGGCTCCGGTAGAATGTGAGAGGAGCCTCCGATTGGGCAGGCAGGACCAAAACAACTGGCTCGACGTCATGAAAAGGTTGCAACCACGGGACGTGAAGCCCAGCCTCGTTCCATCAGGATCAACAAAAACTACACAATCATTGCTTTTTGTATATATTGATCTCTACCTGCACTTCTACACCTGATTGAGCTGCAATGTCCAATAAAAAACACTTTTCAGAAACTGCAGCCAAAATCTCTCAAATAAAACTTATACGAGTTAAAACTCACTACATGTGTATTCTGTCATTTCACCACCTCTGCACTTTGAGGCTCCCTTCTCCCCCATGTAAATCAACTTTATCAGCCAAACCCATTTCATAAATCCCTGATTGATTCCCCGTGTATTGACTTCACATGAAACGCACACACGGTGCACGGCTGCATCCACTGATTTACAGAGTTGCACCTTTTCCATTCAGCCCATTGGCCGCTCACCATGTGACCGCGCATGCATGCAGGCCCCGTCTCACGCACCTATATGACTCCCTGCAGCCGCAGATTGATGTGACCGCTGGTGGCTGCGTTATTAACGGAGCACAAGAGTTATATCACCCCGAGGAAATCCAGCCAACTGCCCGGGATGGAGCAGCCTCGGGGGCATAAAGCAAAGGCTGGGACCCAATCACCCATCTGTCCCGGCGTTACAGCAGCAACAAATTCAGTGTTGGGGCTGTTAGGGGCTAAATCTGGGTTGTGTTTTTGTATTTGTTGTGCATGTGGGGTTATAGTCAGAGGTGCAGTTCGCTTCAGCTGCATTGAAGTAGTAAAGTTGTGTCCCTCCTTTGACTGGAGTTAATGTATAAATGCAGTATTTCAGGATGCAAACAGGATCACTTGTTTTTGTTTCCGGTGACGGAAGCGGAGCTGTCCCCGGTGCTGAAGGGCAGTCCGTCATGGAGTAACTTTCAGCACCGCGGACAGCTCCACTCTCCCATTGATCACCAGCGAGCCTTTAATAAAACAATCCTCCTGCACAGGATCGCAATGCGCACTTAGTCCTCATTGGCTGGAGGCAAGGACCACGTGACCCACACACACACACCGTCTCCAGTCGGAAGCCCTCTCCTCTTTTTTTTTCTTCGGTGTGTATGTGTGGAGTCTGGTGAATGAACGCCAGCCTCATAAATTCATGGCACATATCGCCCACAGGATGGACACGGTATCCAATCCGGTCCGAGGGAAACCGAGGAGACACCACGGGAGAGCTGCTCTTTTTAAACTGAATGTCGATCATACTATATCGTATATCAGCCGGAAGCATGACACTCCTCTCGTGCAGATCTTGGTAAATCTGGATCTGCACAAACAATTCTGCATTCTGCAACCCCCCCATCCCCCCGATTTATCTATTGAGCTTTTCCTTGTCGTGATTGTGCAGATGCTCCTTAATCACCACCTTTGTAATCTTATCCATAGTTTTTGAATTGGAATGAACTGATTTTTACTTTTAGATTAATACAATATATCAGTGACAAGCTCACAGCATTCCCTACCTCAACATGCAATACAGAACTTTATTAAAAGATATTTCATATTCTGTGGAGCTCATTTCAAGTTGTCACATTTGGATAAGATTTACTTGTTTGGTATGTTATATAATTTTCATTGCCTGTAGGCTGTAAAAAGGGCATTTCAGACTCAAATTTCTCTTACAAGGCCTCCACAAGATGGAACTTTTAAGAGCACATGTAAAAAATAATATGTGATACTGGAGAACAGTAAAATGCATTGCACTAACAAACTGAAAGTAAAAACAGTATAAAGAGCAGAATATTCAGGAGGATTCAAAAGTCTGTGATCAGTCTCCCATGGGAAAGACCTACAATACTGCACTATACAATTACCATACAATCATGCTGATAGAGATAATTGTGATTATTATATTATGTCATTATTTCAAAAAGGAGGATCTGAATCAGGAGGATGGGTGATGAGTGAATGTTATTGGAATATATGTCTTACTAGATGTAGTTCAGCTGCAGACTTATGATCGAAGCACTATAATTAGTACATGTGTCATATTAATTTATACCCTGTTATTGTGTGTGGACCTGATTATTGCTCCTCCTAGTGGTGGAACCGGTTATGAAGATACATCACAGTGCACCTGAAAGAGAAGTGGAAAAACATTTTACTGAGGTTTTTAATTTGATTTAATTTTCTTTCCTACAAACTGCTGATTAGGCTTTTTTATGTTGATACTACATTTCCGACAAAATGAAAATCACATGATCACTGGTTTCAAACCAAGCTAGATAAAAATCTAAAATCTATTATTACTAAAAGGGGTTTTTATCCTTCAGAAGGTTATGTACATCCCTGGATGGGAAAAAAAATTGCTTTAGAGTTGAGCCCATGCAGCCCAGTTTTCCTTGTGATGTACCTTGGAAGAGAAACACAACAGACCCTCAACACAATCAGAGAGGCAGCATCACTTTTCTTCACTGATCCATGTGTTCACCTCCTGGACTGTTTTCATCATACTGGCACAACAAAGCAGAAGAACTTTTTGTCCACAGTATTAAGTAGGGTCATCTTTGTCCTTTGTAGCCTATTGAACTCAGTCGGACACCCCCATGTACTGTAGCTCAGGAAATAATCAGTATCTCTCTGCACCAATGCCGAGTTGTTTGAAGAACACTGATTGCTTGTGAATTCCCATGTTTCCCATGAAGGTGTGAAATTGCTTTTGTTATATTTTGATACGCAGAGGTCTCATTTTGTTCAAGTACTTTTTAATAACTTAAAAGCCTCGGGTGACCGAGGGCACAGATGAGACTCCACATGAGCAGATCAAAACAATGATTGAGATCAAGAACCTTAAAGCTAAGTGACCTGGAATGACTGCTGTGAAAGGCTTTCATGTTATTCATTATGCTTCAGCACTTCATACAATATGCATTAAAGAGTCTGCTGAGATCAATATCTGTTCATTGGTCCTTTGACACAGAAAGATTGTTGAGAAATTAATTCACCCTTAAATCAAAGAAACACCAGACAAGGACAGCAATAGCAAAAATGGTACAAAAGAAATGAAATATCCAGAAAAGAGAAAATAATACAAAATTCTATCAAAAGTTCAGTAAAACTGTGAAATTGCATTTTGAGATCCATCATTTCCTACAGGTTTCACCAATAATCCAAGGTCACCTGTGTCCATTGTGCTGGAAAATCAACTGAAGATGATTTATCTGAGTCATACGGACAGTGGACACCAGACTTCAGTTAGAAACTCGCCCTAAGGCAGAATTCCACACCCGTTTTTTTTACTCCAATTCCTCCTCTTATGTCCCTGATACCTGAATCCAGGAGGCTTTTAAGCAGCGTCTCACCTGACAGCGGAGCCATTTGTGTTGAGCTGGAGATTTACTGGCAATCTGGTTTAAGTGCCACGCTCAAGGGCATGATGGCACGATATACAATGTGGGATTTTGACTCTCGGGTTTCAAATTTCCACAGGCGGAGTGATAGACTTCTGCTGCGCTGGTCCATTTGTAAATCGGTCATTTGTAACACGAAGCATCTGCAATACTTTGGCGTGCCCGGGCAGGAATTCACAGAGTAATTGCTCCGTCTCTCCGTCTTGTTACCTTATACGTGCGTTAGTCTCAGATTCTTGAAGAAAGAAGTCAGGAGTGGGTTTTCAAACTGGTGTCACTTTCCAAAGTCAAGTATACCTGGTTATTTCACAAAAACCTCTTTGACATCCATGCTTGCAAACTTCTTACATGAACCTGGTTTTGTATTTAGAGGCAGTAGTTTCCTGCCACTGGAGATTAGAAAACGTAACCCTGGTGACTGGCACTTTGATGAGCTCTGCATGTTTCATCCTTATATGTTGTGTGTGCTTCTAACAAAGAGAACTGGAACCCCAGGAGTCTGACATTCTAAATAAACACAAATCACAAAATATAGCTTTGCTCTGGCACTGTGCTGCCTTGAGTGAATCTACACCGACGACTGCTTATCCCCACGTCTGACACCAGATGCATCACTCACCTCAGCTCCCGTTTGATCTCTTGACTCCTGCAGCCGGATGCAGTTTCTGTGAAATAAGAGAATTCTTCCAGCATCTGTCACAAGAGTCAGACCCAACAAATAATGTTAAATTAAGCTCTTCAAGGTGACTGAACTTGACAGTAAGATAACAAGACAACAGGTGCACAGACACTGCTTGTTGCTCTGTTTGGCTGAAATGGTGAATGTTAATATGATCATACACAAACTACAAACTAGCTATAGAACCATCAGCATATACACAATGCACTTACTTGGTAATGTTTACAGTGTTGACAATCTCATTTTAACATTTTAGCTTGCTCACATTTGTTAATTATCTAAAGGTAGAGCTGCTGGGAATGTCGTAAGTTTTGCAAGTTGATCATAAACCAAAGTACAGGACAGAACTGGCCGAATGGTGCAAAATGAAAAGAGGAGGGATCATCGAGTTTCAAAGGGAAACATGAATGTGATAAAGTTTCGAGTTTATGCATCAAATTTCATCTCTTTACTCACTAAGCTGTCTCAGGCAACATCAACATTCGTTTTCTCTCCGTGACCCCAGGTGATACTAAATTCACAAGACACAGAATAAACTGAAACCGGAGACGGCGGCACCAAAATAATTTGCTCCTCTAATGCTTTTTTGTTTGAAAACTAAAAAGGAACCGAGTCACATTGATACACAAAAGAAAACGTTACAACCATTATAGAGAAAAAAACACTTGTATGTAATCCTAAAAATTGTACCTTGCTAAACAATAGGAGACATGCATTTTACTGGAAGTCAGCTTTTTAAAAAAACATGTAAGTATTATCTTAAAACGTCTTAAATCTATTTGAAAGCATTTCCTTGTTGGCTGACAGGCTGCAGCTTTCACTTCAAGTCTCAGTGCCGCACGAAACCTGAAGAATCTAACAGATCATATTTCAATCACTTAACAAAACTTTAATTTGATACAATAAGATAAAAGATATATTTCACGTTCCACAGTTTCAGTATTGAAGCCATGCTTTTATACAAATAAAAAGGGATCCTACCAAATCAACCACAAAACTAAAGTTGGCCTCTCCCAGGTGGGACTCAATGCAGGAAGAAAGGCCCTGGTGAGCTCCCCCGCCCCCCTTTATAGACTCCATTCTTTTCCCTGACTTCCTGATCCTTTTCCCTCAACATCCATCTTTCCCATCCCATCTCAACAACACTGGTTTTGTGCTTGTTTCCAGTTTTATAGGCAAGCTGTTTCACCCCCGCCTGTTTCTTACTGCTAAACTAAGCTAATGACCAGCTGGCTCTAGCTTTGCATTTAGGAAGAGAGTCTAACTTTCAAACATTTCTGCTGCTCCAGATAAAAGTAGATCAGTTTGAGTACAGGTGCACATTTAATTTCAGGCCTGTCCAGTGGATCATGCTCAGCTCTCCTGGTGTAAAAACAGAAAATACACAGTTTTAATCGGTAATTCATCTCTCCTCTCTCT
This sequence comes from Pseudopleuronectes americanus, assembly GCA_038501795.1. NCBI lineage: Eukaryota > Metazoa > Chordata > Actinopteri > Pleuronectiformes > Pleuronectidae > Pseudopleuronectes > Pseudopleuronectes americanus. Next base: position 12,338,078 of record CM076733.1, read on the forward strand.
CCCCCTCTCATCCCCCTCTCCCTATCTCCCCCCTATCCTCCCTTCTTTTACACCCATCTCTGTTCTCATACACATTTTTCTCTGCTCACCCCAACCAGTGGAGGCAGATGGCCTCCCTCACTGAGTCTAGTTCTGGTTGAGGTTTCTCCCAATTTCTTCTCTCCACAGTGAACAAAGTGCTGCTCATTGTGGAAACTGTGGGTTTCTCTATTATTTTGAAGGTCTTGTTCTCTATGTAAAAAGCGTGAGATAATGTATATTATGATGTCACGCTATACAATGGAATTGAATTGAAAGGAAATAATTGTTAAAACGGATCTTTCTGGATTCGGAAAATATACAATTGCTTTATTTCTATCCAAATTTAGCTTCACCTGCATTTCTAATTTCCTGAGCATTCAGGGCAGCTTATATAGTCTATCTGGACACAATCATCAGAGTAGAAGTTGTAAAGTCGTCAGTTGCTGACGGACTGCAGCCCCCACTCAGATAATGAGAATGTAGTGAGTATATGTCTGAGCCTGAAAAGCTCCTTGTAAAGTGAACCTGTGAGCCATTCATTATTCATGGTGATAAAGCGTTACCATGACTCTCTGTCTGCTTGGGAGGACCTTAGGAGTTTGGCTCGGGTCCTTAAGTGTCTGTTTCTGCTGCCAAGTGTTTGATGGCCTGTAACAGAGAGTCCAGACTCAGAGATACATGCAGCGTTTGTCAGAGGATACATGCAACTGTTACTGCCGCCTCATGGCAAATTTAACACTAATTCATCAGAGCGATGATGTCGCAAGGTCAATTATTTGATTCAGTCATTACTCAAAGCTCCATTTTGGGGGGTTCTTCATGCAGAACTTCATCATAGTTCGCAGAGTAGTTAAATATTCAGTGTGTAAGATTTAGTTGAAATGGATCTATTTGCAGACACTGAATATAATATAATCCTAGAGATGTTTTCACTAGTGTGTTTCCTCAAATTTTTTACGAATTGTTGTTTCCTTTGAGCCCTTTATATTTAAATACTTTACATATACATCGGGAGCGGGTCCACTCTACGGAGGCCGGCATGTTCTTTACAGTAGCCCAGACTGGACAAATCAAACATCTTGTGAGTTTTTATGACAACTGAAGGTTTCCACAGGATCTCTTTCATGTTTGGAAGGGGAGAGGGAGTGAGGAGTGTTCAGCTGCAACATGCAACTTCACCACTAGATGGCACTTAATTCTACACACTGAACCTTTAAAAGCTAAATGACAACACAACAAGTAATCTATTAAATATCATATATATTAAATGGTTTGAATGGCAAGTTTCCCAGGTGCTGTTAACCTTTACAAAATCTTATTAAACTGTGTTGGATATGAATACTGCTGTGGATAAAATACTTTTTAAATGTGATAAAGACAAATTTAAACAGTTTTATTTCATTCTTTAATGGACTGTATTATTTTGCAAGATGGCAATAGACTAATTTCACAAGTAGTAATTAATATCATAACAATATATATTAGTGGTAGTGGTATTGTTGTTGCTATTTTTATTTTGTCACTTTTAATCAAAAAAATCTAAATGATAATGTCACGTACTGTTGCTTATTAGACATATTGTAATTGTATCCACCATCTTTCAGTAGCATTTAAGCATGCTAACATTTATTAATTGTAAGTTAATATAAAGTACAGGAAAGGATAATAGTTTTACTATTGGTTTTACAAATATTCTTGTAAGGGGAGAGGAACTTTCATCCAAGTTACCAAAGTCATGAAGGATCCTACTTTTTATAGATGTTTCTAAAGTCAACATGCTAACATGGTCAAAGTGGCAATATTAAGCTTAGCAGGCTAAATGTTTACCACAGTAACTATAATTAGAGCAAAAAGCAAAGTTGCTCATGACTCAGCGTGTATTCTGCTGTAGTAAATGTGTAACAGTAGCACAGGTACAGTATTAAACCTAGTAAGTGACTCAGTGATGTCAGGCCTTGTTCATACTTCACATGATACTGGTAATGCAAATTATAGCCAAGTATGAGCAGGGTTCATACTCAAAGTTACACACAGCCCCAGTTCCCCTGCGATCCCATCAGATCAAATAAGACTGTAGCCGTAAAGCCTTTCACTCTTTTAATATGAAAAGTATTGGTTGTGTTGTTCACTTTAGCTTTAAATGCAGTGATCATCACAGCTCTCAGTGTCTTCCACACAGCGTTGTTTGTTTTGTGGCTGAAGCTGCAATCAGAGCGTTGGAGAGGGGAGCACGGCCGCCTCACAGTGTGCGGTCTGACAAATAGACTCACAGCTGCTCAAAATAACTTCTATCCAGCAATAAAGTCCACAGTGTTCAGCTGGTTTGCAGTAGAACAGCTGGTGTGCGTTGGTGTTGCTGAAGAGACCCTGACCTTTGTAACATGTGCAGGGTAAGAAGTTAGATACCAGAGCTGTGATGTCATCCTGCAGTTAGCAGGCCTACTCCATCTGTTTTTGACTTTCAAAGATATGATTGGAGTTTTACAGCCATAGGATTTAGTTTGTCTCTTTTCTGATACAATTTCAGGCTGTTCTATCTCCTATCTGATCTCAGTGGCTGTTAACCAGTCCCCCTGCTACCCTGCCCTTGCCAGGTTCAATATACCCACAAGCTCCAATTCATAACACACTAGCTGAGGCCACTTTTCCATCTTAAACACAATGAGGTGCATCTTTGTCGCAGTGCCCCAATTTTCTCTCTTCCTCCCCTCTTGTTTTCTCTGCAGGAACAGGGTGACACTCGGTCTCCAGGATGTCTTCGATATCCCGTCAGATTAAAGATTGATTGTCTCCTTAGTAAAGCACAATGCACAATTGGTCTTCCTCTGATTCTTAATCACAATAAATTATTCACGCTTTTACAGCAGAGAGCCATTGAAATAAGCTGTTTGCTTCATCATGTTTTCATCCTCAATGATTAAAATGGTTTGTCTGGTGATTATTGTGTTGTATTTTACCTGAACAATATAGCTTTACAATATTTTCACAATATACCAATATGATTTCACATGATATCATTTAGGTTTCTTGACGGTGATGCCTTTGTGGATACATCAGCGATTACTCTGTAGACTTTATAAGAAGATGGAAGATATGAAAGCTCCAAAAGTGAAGCCAAAGTGTCTCGTTCACGTTCCATTTTAGGTCGTTTGTATCACACTGAGTTAAACTTTTGCGTAGTTCTTTACATGGGGTGAAAATATTGAGAAAGTAGAGACATTTTTATGTACAGATTACGGATAACTGATTCATTCAGTAACACAGGGCACTTATGTTTATGCAGCGTCAGCCACTTTGATTTGAGTAAAGGTTGCTTTTTTGTACACACTGATACAGATGATAGAATAAATGCCTCAGTGGTTACATCGTCAGTCATCCCTGTTCGCGTAGAGCTGTAAATAGAGCTTGCACTTGCAAGGACTTTCATCTCCTGCAGGAAACGTTCCCCCTGCTGGCTTTTTAGATCTTTCAGTTTCTCAGTGTCTCAGTATCTGGGGCATGTTGTCAATTAAAGCCGCCACCTCCCGCGGAACGATGCAGGACAGCCGTCACCAGCTCCTTCCTGGAGGTCAGCTCTGTGAGAGGGTGCAGTCAGCTCGATGCAGAAATAAACCTCAGCAAGTTTCTGTTTTTAGTTCAGTGAAACCCTCATTAGAATCAGGGTTGCATCAACTTGGTACAAGGACAAACTCCAACAAAGGTTTCCAGCTAATGGTGAAATGTGCAAGGTTATCAGGGGAATTTATGCATCTTAAAGGAGCAGTTTGACATTTTGTATAATAGGCGTAGATTATAATAGATGTAGAACGATTGGATCCATCAATTCTTCATCAATCCATCTGATTCTTATCATGTGTAAACCTGGAGATCAGATAACTTGTGAAAGGCTGTTAGATTTCAAGGAAGGGTGGTGGGAGGACGTTGTCTCAGTAATTTGAGTTTTCCACCAGGATATTGTTACTGTTTCGTTTGGTTTCCCAAGCTTTTAAATAAATTGCATGACAATAAATAACTTTCTTTTAGTACAGCCGGTCCAAAGTCTCTCATCATAATTTGGCAAAATCCCTCAGCAAACAGATCCCAGATCCACAGATCCACAGATACTTTTGCTAAGTGACGTAATATACTTCCTAGCCCCTCAATCTAAGCTTAAGCAATACAACTAAATGCCTAACCCACACCCTAACCAAAACTCAAGTCCAACAAATGGTCAAACTGGTCCTCACACAGATAGAAGTACATGGACAATGACATAATGATTTATGTTAACCAAACCCTAATTCTAAACCTGAAATCAAAGCTTAACTCTCAAAAAAGCAGTGTCCACTCATGGGGACATGAGCTAGAACCAGGCGGTTGCATTCTGCCCTTCGTTTGCATGTGGTCTGTGCAGAGAGTTAATAATTCCTTTGCATCTGTTTAAAATGTGAAGGATTTGAAAACAATCCAAAGATCACCACGACCAGACTCCAGCTATGTCACAATACTTATCGCTCCTGGTAAGTCGACTTAAAAATCGTTTTTTTGGGTCTCAGCATTGCATTTGTTTACTGTGTGAAAGCCCAGGTTTGGAGAACGCTTCATTATGTTAAAATTACACCTAATTAAAATTAAATGCTCTGATTGATTGCTGTAGTGCAGCTTGCAGAATCAACATTGAATAATTTAACACCAGTGCTGACGAGTGTTTAAGCTTTGGGCAATGTGTTAATAGAAAGGTAGAACTTGTTGTTTTACATCAAACAAGAATATACGAAGCTTTGTCATTTGTGAACATACTTTACGCACGCTCCATCTCTGCAGCTGGACTGCCCAGTGGTGATCGCTGCCATTTTTATCACTGGCATTGGAGGAACGTTCCAGTACGGATTCTGTGTTTCTGTGTTGACTTCCCCCTCTGAGGTAAGTAGAACTATTATTTTTAAGAATCACATTTTAATGTCAAAAAATGTAGAGACATACAAGAAGCTCTTTTGAAAAAGGTTTTAAAGGATCAGTGTGTAGAATCTAGTGACATCTAGTGTTTAAGGTGTGTGTTGCAGCTAAATACCCCTTCACCTTCCCCTCCCCTTTCAAACATGAGAGAGAGCCTTCAGTTGCCATAAAAACTCAAAAAGTTTAGTTTGTCCAGTCTTGGCTACTGTAAAGAACATGGCGGCCTCCATATAGAGGACCATTTTACTTCAATTTCTGCCTATAGATCCCTTTCACCTTATCCTCACCGACTGGACCCTTAAACACAACTGCATTGCACCTCTGTGGAAAGAAACCTGATAAATGCTGCTTTTGAAGCATAAGAAATTTTTCTTGCACTTGTGGTTTGTTCAGTTTATAAAGGAGCTGGTGAACAAGACGTGTCTGCAGAGATATGGCGTCTCGCTGGACAAGGGGCAGGTGTCTCTCATCTGGTCCTTCACTGTCTCCATTTTCTGCATTGGGGGGTTACTGGGGGCACTGGTGGCCGGGCCGTTGATGTCGAAGTATGGCAGGTTAGTGGAGACAAGCAGGAAAGACACAACTTCTGCTAATGTCACATCCAAGAATAAACAAAATTCAGTTTTTAGTTTTGTTTTCCTGATTTTTCGGCTCAAACGCAGACGTCTCTGTCTCCTCATCCATAAGAAAACAATGTCTCCTGTTCAACAATTTTACGGCTATTTCCGGAGCCCTGTTGATGCTCCTCAGCCAGACGGCCATGTCCTTTGAGATGATCATGGTGGGACGATTACTCTACGGCATCAATGCAGGTAAATCTACTCTGTGGAGGAAGCCATTACATCTCGTTCTTTCTTTTTCTCTCCATCACTCTCATTTATATTTATACCTGCGACTGTTATATTTCAAAGTTCTCTCAGCCATTTGTCACCCACTTATTGATCGGTATTGACTCCCCCTGAAAATGTATGATTCCCTTGCGGACGCCTCCAGGAGTGAGTCTCTCGGCTCACACCATGTACCTTGTTGAATGCGCCCCCAAGAAGCTGCGAGGGATGGTGGGAGTGACTGTCGCCACCTTCGTCTCCTTCGGCAAGTTCAGTGGTCAGCTGCTGGGGATCAGGTGAGGTCGATCCCCATGGGGGCAGGTGGTGGTCAGTTTAGATTACAGTTCAGGGGTCTTAATGAAGAGAAGCAGTGGACTAGTGGCAGAAACTTGGACTATGGGCAGAAAAGGTCTCTAGTTCGACTCTGGTTCAACTCCACGGAGTGAAAACAAAAGACGAACCTGGATTGATCAGTCCAAAAAATCCAAGAGGCTCCTTACTCCCTAAACATCTGCTCTCCGGACACTGTACATGGCTGCTCACTGCTCTGTGTGTCCTGCACCAGATGGGTCAAAAGCAGAGGCTAAAAAACTGCATGAGTGTGTCTGTGCATGTCTGTGCATGTGTTTGGGATAAATAAATGGATCTTAAATCTGAATGGATGGGTTACGGGAGGACTCCCAATTCATAGGCCGTGGTCAGATCAGTTAACTATATCATAGATTACTTTGAAAATGTGTTCAGGTATCTAGTTGATGAACAATAAATGGAGAAGACATGAGCTGAAGTCTTTCTTGCAGCGAGTTACTTGGAACAGAGGAGAGGTGGCCCTGGCTGCTCGGTTTCAACGGGTTCACTGCGTTGCTCCAGCTCGTCACCCTGCCCTTCCTGCCGGAGTCTCCCAGCTTCCTGCTCCTGAACAGAGGCGACCGCGAGGCCTGCGAAAAAGGTGTGAGAAAGCTTCTTTTATTTTTAACCTCAGGGGGATCCTTTCTATAAATAAAAGCTTTTCCACGTTTGTTGTGTTATCACCAACTAAATCTTTGTTTTCCCCCGTCAGCTTTAAAGAAGCTGTGGGGCGATAAGGACTACACCTGGGAGGTGGAGGAGATGATGAAGGAGAAAGCTGCCATCCAGGGCGTCCGCAACCACTCGGTAATGGAGCTGATTCAGAACAAAAATGTCCGCTGGCAGCTGATCACCATCCTCACTACCTTCACTGGACTGCAGCTCTGTGGCATCAATGCAGTGAGTTACATGTAATATACAGATGTAGATGATAAAATGAACTTTTTCCTTCTGACTTAGTTCAAAAGTTGAGGCTGAACAAACAGTATCTTTTGATATTTATGATAAGTGATTAAGTTATTTGATATATTTTGTTGAAACATGTCGAAAGAAGCTAAAGACAGAACTTGTTGATCCGTGTTTAAACACAGATGTCGACCGAAATAATTTTTTCACAGAATTTACATTTGTAAGCATTCGTTCAATTGATGTTAGTAAGTGATGTGTTCAAGGAAAAGGGGAAAACACTTGAAATCAAGGAAACATAAAAAAGAAACCTTCACAAATTAAAACAAGCAGGGCGATTTATAAGTAAACAATTACAAAGCAGAGTGAATCAGCATTTTCACTTATTTTTAAATGATCCTCGTCACTTTCCAGAGCTTCGTACTGATTAACTTTCAAAACTAGTAAATCTCCTACCTTGCTTGCTAAAAACAAACAAAGACAGTGTGCAGATCTGACTCTTAAATATCTTTACTATCTTGCTTTTATTCTCCAGGTCTACTTTTATTCTTTTGAGGTGTTTCGTGCGGCAGGAATTGAAGAAGGGCAGTTACGTTACGCTGCTTTGGGAACGGGGCTGTGCGAGGTGTCCACCTCCATCGCCTGCGTGAGTCTCATTTCCTCTGATCTCACCTCATGTCCCACATCAGTTTTATGGTCTTTGAAATATCCCTCTCACGTCCTGACATGGATACTTCAGTGATTTAGGGGAACTGTTCTAATAAAAGGCCTGCTCCTGTGCTCTCTCCGGGTTCCCCTGTAATGGGACTCCTCTGTGACAACCTGTCCCAATGTGCAGTTATAGCTTCCTCGTGTGGTCGGCTGGTGAAACTGTGTTTGATGTTGCAGTTCATGATTATTGAGAGCACCGGGAAGAAAGTGCTGCTGTTCAGGGGATACATGGCGATGTCAGCGACGCTGGTTCTCCTCACCATCACTCTGTTCCTGCAAGTGAGTCGACTCTGAATCAGCCGCTGTTCACAGCTCATCTCTGCAGAGCTTGATGACGACTGACAGCCACTGACATTACTCATGAATGCCTTTCTTTTCCCCTCAGACTCACATCTCCTGGATGCCGTATTGCAGCATGCTCCTCATTTTCCTCTTCATCTTTTGTTTCGCCAGTGGTCCATGTGAGTTTCCCACTGGAGCTCTCAGCTATTTATCAAGGGTTTCATTTTTAAGCATTTCCTCTTTGAATCAACAATGAGCTGCATAAATCTCTCTAATGTTCTTGTCCTTCAGCTGGAATAATAAGTCCTCTTCCAGGGGAGCTCTTCACCCAGCCATTTAAATCAGCTGCATTCACCCTCGCCTGCACTCTCAACTGGACAGGCCTGTTTCTGCTGGGGATGCTCTTCCCTGTCTTAGTGGTAGGCACTTTCTTTTCCTGGTAGAAATTTGTATATCTTTAGATGAGATGAGTTGAGATCAAATGCTTCACTCACAAATGTCTTGTCAACACCTTCCCTCTCCAGGATCTTATGGGTTACTTTTGCTTCCTCATCTTCCTGTTCTGCTGCACCAGCTGTGGCCTTTTTGTGTGGTTCAACGTCCCCGAGACCAGGCACAAGACAGCGCTGGAAATCGCAGCAGACTTCGATAGGATGCACCGCAAATCTGGGGAAGCAAAGAGACAATCCACCGAGCAGGACCTCAAAGTGGTCAAATCACACGAGACCAGATTCTGATCCTATTCACCAAGCATAACCTGTTTAAATTGCACTCTTGAGTTTTTACATGTGTGTTTAGGAGATTGTGTGATAAGTGATACTTTGAAAAGTGGACGTTGGTATAGAGTCTTTTCATTTTTGTCCTTTTAGTTAAAGCAGCTTCAGGTTTGGCCATGGAAATTATCAGTGGTGTGTGTGTGTGTGTGTGTGTGTGTGTGTGTGTGTGTGTGTGTGTTAAACCAGTTAAATGCCGGACAGGGTGCGAGGGGCTATTTTTCATTGCGCGTGTTTATCTACAAGATGTGTGTGGTGAACATTTACTTTTTCTGAGGGACTTGATATTTCTTCTGACATGAATATTGGGCTTTTTGCTTCAGTGCATTATTTGAACAACTGTATCCTGCTCTTATCAAATATAATGAATTAAAGTACATACAGTACAGGGAAGTAATCAATGAGATGCAGATGCTAATTTCATCTACTGTGCTTAATATAGCTCTGACAGAAGTGTTTCTGCTTTTGTATTACTATATATATTAGTATGGGTAGATTATGCAAATAAAAGGTCTTATGAGAGAAAAGCTCTTATTTTATTATAGACATTAGACACATCATAAGCACGACCACAACAATAAAACTAGAGCACAAACACTCAACAATAACAAACACAACTTTACAATAACAATATTTCATTGTGACATATATGAGCAGACTCAACAACCTCAGGAAAAAACTAGAAAAATTAAAGTGATACTCTGAGGTTGTGCCCTGAGTCGTGAATCCTTGAGGTGTGTGAGATTCTTCTTGTTTTGGTGAACCTGGCTGAGCTGCGGGTCACAGCAGGACTGGTGCACCTCGGAGGAAACTCCTTTCCAATTGCGCAGGCGAGCAGCCGCGGCACATGTGCGCGCCTCTGATAACACAATCTGCTCTGCAAAGCTGAAAGTTGTGCAGGCGAATATGTCACAAACGTGCGGGGTCAGAGGGCTGCACGCGGCTATCACGTCAGCTTTGACATCACCGAGGAGTTTAAAAGTCACAAGGAGGAGTTCCAGCATCAAAACGAAACTTACTGCTGACAACACTCGGGTCCACGCCTCCAGAAAACAGGTTGTTTCGTTTAAATGCCTCCTCCAGTGAAGTGTAGGGTTTAAAGAGAACATCCCTCCACTGCAGCTGACCGCTTCCGTCCCTGTTCTCAATGGACGCGATGGAGACTGATGCCAGCAGCTCCCATGAACCCAGGGTGAAGAGAGGCTTTGACCAAAAGTGAGTTCATTTATTTCTGGTCTAATATCAAACTTGCAACTGAGGAGCTGAGAGGAGCTGAACATCCTGGCAGGTGAAAGCTGGGATAATAATTTGTTTGGATTGTATTGAAATCCATCCTCCCTATATCTTCCTGGTGAATAAATGGCTTATTCCTACATTATTAAACATATTACTCATGCAGTACTTTATCTGATGCCACAATTACAATTTACACAACGTTAATAATCTCCATCAGTCTCTCCTCACCTGCTTCTAGCCTCTGGAGGTTTAAACCCTATCGAATGAATATTTAAACCAGTAGATACTAAAACCTGTCTCCCCACCAGCCTCAGCTTCACTCACACTCCTCGCCAGCTTTTATTTGCTGCTCATCAGCAACGCGCTGACATAAACAAGAGCTCGCAGGTAAATTATTTACAGCAACCCTATATGGATGAGCTGTCAGAGAGTGTTGAGACAGGAGCGGCTGGCCCGGGACCTGCTGCAGATAGAGGCCTCTCCGTCTCCGTCAGGGTGTCACTGATAAAGAGGAGCATGACGGGAGTGGGTGACACAGGAAACCATGTTCTGTTGCACCGCCGAACACGACAGTGAGTCAAAAACCATATCACACATCTTTCGTGCTTTTATGATGCTCAGACTGTAATCGGTGGTAGAGATAGTCGAGGGCCATGATAAGATCTCCAGCCTCCACCCTGCTCCACTCCCTTTAACAAGGTTACTCATGTGGAAGTCTGCCAGAATCGGGTCGTTTAAAAACTCAGATACTATGTGAAAACGCCCAGAGGCGCTGCAACATGGTGCATCTCAACAAACCACATTCACACAATTCCACCTTGGGCACGCTTGGATTGTCCACTGAACCCAAAAATCCACAGGTCTGAGGTCCCCTCCTCTTCTTCTCGGGCCACGCGTGTTCTCCTGGTCATGTGGCAGCAGACTTCAGCTGTGCCTCTTGTGTTGTTTGATCGCAGGGTGTTCGTCAATAGAAGTCTGACGCTGGAAGACATCAAATGCTACGGCTTCGACATGGACTACACGCTGGCTGGTACGTGAAGTCAAAGGTCACCTCTAGAGTGATGAATTTATTGTGGATTCTCTCATGAACGCCGCTCAAGGTTCTCCGGATTTTTGTAAATGTTGAAACTGTGTATGTGTGTGTGTTTGTGTGTGTGTGCGTTTGTATGTATTTCCAGTTTACAAGTCCCCTGACTACGAGAGCCTGGGCTTTGAGCTGATAAGAGACAGAATGGTTTCTGTTGGATATCCTCATGAGCTCCTACGTTACACATACGACCCCAGCTTCCCCACACGGTCAGTTCTTAACTCCAACTCTTTACCTGAAGCTCAAAATCTCAATTAAGTCAATGGGAATACAAAATAAAAGTTAAACAGATGTTCAGTGGAGTGAACATATATTTGATAGGTTTTGTGTTTATACCTTATCTTTCATTTAGCCTTTATTTGTTGCCTAGGGAACACAATTTGTGAAAGGCATGCTATTTCTTTCTAGTGATGTTATCAACAACACAACAATGATTTTGTTTCTAAATTCAAGGAAAAAGCCTGGATTTCTAAAGAAATAAGTCAAAAACAAGAATTAGGGAATTACTCGTTCTCCTCATTCCTCTTTTCTCCTCCATCTTTAGTGGTTTAGTGATCGACACCACGTATGGGAACCTCCTGAAGGTGGACTCCAACGGGAACATTTTAGTTTGCAGTCATGGCTTCTGCTTCCTTAAGGGGTAAAGTTAAACTTTTTTTGAGAATACATTACAAATACTGTCTAATCAATAAACTGTAAAAAACTCCCTTGAGGTTATAAAACTCTTATAATCAGCTCCATTAAAGACAAATATGACATTAAAGCGTTTGTATGTGTTAATGCAGCAGAAATAGTTTTCTGCAAGAGAACTTTAACTGTTTTACTTAATATATAACATGCTAATAATATTTATGTACTATTAATTTTACTTTTAGTTGTAATGGCGTATCTTTACCACACGGTGTTGCTACTTTTACTTAAAACTTTACGTAAAACTTCGAGGTCTCAGATGCAACATCCGTCGGACTCTGCTCCAGATGTTCACAGCTGCCCTGTGAGTGAGAGAGTAAAAGTCTTTATTTCAGTTGGAATAGATCAAATATGTATTTAAGGTGCATGTATAAATCTATATTCATTCTTTCTACTCAACAGTTAATGAAGGAGTTAATGTGTTTGTTTAATAAAATATAACAATGTAGCATTCTACAGACTGAGTACTTTTATTATTGATATTCTTACGGATCCTCAACCTCCACAACATAAATTCAAGTGTTTAATCAAATTGTATTCATTAAAGTTAAATCTAATGACTGAAATATAAATTATATTGAAATCTGATTCAGCCAGTTAGTTATTTAATGAGAAGGGAAACATAAACAGCCACAGGCAGCGTGTCGGTCAGAGAGGAGCTGACTGAGGGTTAGGGTTGTGCTGGTTACACACACACACACACACACACACACACACACACACACACACACACACATACGCAGACACATACGCAGACGAATACGCAGACAAGCACACACCCTAGTGATATCAGCTGCAGATACACAGGAGTGTTTCTCAGTTATGTTTTTAACAGATAATTACAAGATATTTACCATCTGAGTGTGTTGGATTTTGTGTGTGTTCAAATGTCAGATTGTATAATGTTTGTATGTGTGTTCCACAGAGAAGACATTCACAAGTACTACCCCAACAAATTCATTCAGAGAGATGACACCGATCGCTTTTACATCCTCAACACACTCTTCAATCTGTCAGGTTTATTTTTTATGAATTTGAATTTATTCTATATTCTTTCCAATAGAATCATAATAGTGTAATTCAGTTATTGTTTTTTGCCTTAGCTCCTCAGAATAACTTTTGCCCTATTAAATTAATATTCTGTTTACTAGAATATTTATCTAACTGAGAAAACTAAAGTAGCTAAACCTGAATCTGTCATGTGATTGGCTGGTGTTTTCTTTTTGCACCTTACAGAGACGTATATCTACGCCTGCCTTGCCGACTTCTTCACCAGATGCACCAGATACACAAAGTGAGTTTTATCGCCCCCATGAGCTTGTTAGGTTTATTTCTTCTTCGGCTACCTCTCAGATTTGGACTATTATAAATAAGCTGGTGATCTCTTTGTTATTTAACCTGCCACCTCTCTTTCTCTGCTGTTAAACCTCCTGCAGCCTCCTGAAAGGTTACCAGCATGGAGACTTGTTCATGTCCTACAGGAGCATGTTCCAGGACGTTCGAGACGCCATGGACTTCATTCACGATACGGTGAATCAACGCAACACGTAAGACATACAACCGATGTGACTCCTATTTTGTAAATATTCTAAATGTGAAATCCGTGTGCTGCATAGGGAACCCTGAAAGATCGAACAATCAAGAATTTGGAGAAGTACGTAATCAAAGATGTGAGTAAACTGTCAACGTTACGCACCAAAATGTGTTTTATTTTGAAAACCAATGGCTGAAGTTTCAAATTCATTTTTTTCAGCCAAATATTCGTGTTCTCTTGTCTCGGATTAAAGAGGTAGCCAAGGTTTTTCTCGCCACCAACAGTGACTATGGCTACACTGAGGTGAGGAATACAAAAACTGATAAAACAACGGAAATTAAAAGTAAACAAAGTTATTCTGAACTTTTTTTTTCTTCTTTTTGCTTCAAGGCCATTATGAAATACCTGCTTGATGATTACATCAAGGTAAGGCAATCTTAATTTTAATTTGAACATTTTGGAAAATATCGTGTTTATGTGAATTTAACATAATTTTTCAAACTAGACTGGAAATCCCAAAAAGTCCTGGCGCTCCTTCTTTGACCTCGTGGTCGTGGACACCAGGAAACCTCTGTTCTTCGCTGAGGGGACGGTGCTGAGACAAGTGGACACGGTACCAAAGAGTCTCTCTGCACATTTACATACTAATGACAGTAGTGACCGACGGCAGCTTCTGATAATGTGTTTCTAATGCAGAACACAGGAAAGCTTCGGATCGGGACGTACACAGGCGACCTCCAGCACGGCACCGTCTACTCTGGAGGTGAGATTCTGAGTTAATTTTCAGAGGATTAGAAGCAGCAACATAGAACTCATACTTCATCTTTGCTCGCTCTGTGCAGGTTTGAGATTTTAAACCTTATTGGCAATTGGGAAATAAGCTTATCCTTAATAAAACCCTTAAAAGCGCAAGTCTACTCTTCACAAGACTAGATAAATAATGTGATCCATGGAAGAACAGAAAGGCCTCACATGTATTTCTCGGCTGCAGGATCCTCAGACATTGTGTGTGACCTGCTGGACGTCAAAGGCAAAGACATTCTCTATGTTGGAGATCATATCTTTGGCGACATCCTCAAATCTAAGAAGCGTCAGGGCTGGAAAACCTTCCTGGTTGTTCCAGAGCTCTCAAAGGAGCTGCACGTGTGGGAGGAGAAGAAAAGTGAGAATAAACATGACGTTGTGTCGTCGTGATCTTTTTTAACTGATTTCAGAGTTGTGAAGTTTGCTGTGGTTGTTTTCGTTTTGTTTCTCAGATCTGTTTGAGGAGCTGAAACGTCTCGACGTCTTCTTAGCTGAGTTTTACAAGTGAGTTTAGGATCATTTTACATTTTAAAATGCTGATGAGCCCGCAGTTAACAATCGTTTTAATGAATGATGAGTAGATAAGTTAACAAATAACTTAATCATCAACAGTAGTTGATATATTAAATGTCCATAAATCAATCAATTTGGCCTCTACCATATTTTTGAGGATGGTAAAAATCTCTCAAATATTTAGGGTTACAAGATATTTGTTGCCACTAGATGTCGCACTGGCACCAGAGTCTCAGGCCACACCCTTGTGTTATCAGCAAGCTATGTGAAGGCCCAATGAGCGTGGCCCCTAAACAGGGCTCAAATTAACACGTCCACCCATGTTTACATCTTTGCATCACATATATAACCTTTAAAATGGGAAAAAAATATGATTTAGCACTCAGTGAAATAGAGCAACTGCTGCAGGGAATTGAACATTTTATATTTCTGCACTGTTGACACAAACCCACAAGTTGCTTATTCGCTGTGTTTGTGGTTTGCAGACACCTGGACAGCGGCAGTCGAGAATGTCCCGACATCCGTGATATTCAGACACGAATGAAGGTGAGCTCCACATTTCATAATTTAATTTATCTACCGGTAGTCATACACAAGGCTTTACATTTCTGCTGTTTCTGATGTCTCTTCTTCGTGCTCCCAGGTGTTGACCTACAGGATGGACATGTCCTACGGTCAGATGGGCAGCCTCCTGCGCAGCGGCTCCCGACAGACGCTGTTCGCCAGCCAGCTGATTCGCTACGCAGATCTTTACTCGTCCTCCTTCATCAACCTGCTGCACTACCCCTTCAATTACCTCTTCATGGCCCCCCCCTGTCCTGGTCAGTCACCTCTCTGCACAGTTGATACATCCACAGCTCGTCGTGGTCATGGCGGTCGTTCTTCATCCCTCACTCTCACTGTTTCAGATGCCCCACGAGGTAGCAGCTCAAAACTCGGCCGACTTTGCTTCATCAGAGCTCTCTGCCGTCACCAAGAGCTGAAGTTAGTATGGATTTTAGCATTTGAACTCTTCTTTACTGACCTTTGTTTGCACCACAAGGATCTGTTATTGACATGTTCCTCTCTGGTAGGACTGAGATGAGACAGAAGATGATTCTACAGAAATCTTCAAACAACCTTCCACATGTGACAGTCCCCATTTTTGAAGGTGACTTTTGCACGTGGAGTTTGTTGCAGCTACGACGCACAACTCACCTACTGCTCCACCTGCTGGACATGAAATACATTCCCATGCAACATTTACCAGACAAATCCATTTTACGAGATTTTATTTTACAGGGTTATTGTATATAAGAGTGACGACTTCTCTTTTGTGAACTTTTGATGTGATGTATAAGAAGTTATGTATTTGTTGTTTGAGCAACTTCTGTTAAATTATTCCAATAAATCGTCTTTGAAGGACAACAACTTTTATTAATGTGCATTTGTTGTTAGAGGATCTCAGTATTCAAATTGTACAAATTGTTATTTTCTTTACCCTAGAATGGGCCTTTATAATGAAATACTTTATGTTTACATCATGAGTGGCTCCTCTCTACAGAGGCCGCCATGTTATTTACAGTGGCCTAACCTGGACAAACTAAACACCTTTTGAGTTTTAAGACAACTGAAGGCTGCCATAGGTTCTCTGTCATGTTTGGAAGGGGATTGGGGAGATGAGGGGTATTTAGCTGCAACACGCAACTTCACCACTAGATGTCACTAGATTCTACAAACTGAATCTTTAAAAGACATGTGCACGGTTTCACTCGTTTGTGTGAACTATGCCTTTAAGGTTTCCGTTGCCATTACATCGGTTGTCCACTGGATGGCAGCGAATCACCTCTGCATCAAAGTGTGTGAAATGACTAAAAGAGTCAAGATTATTTTTATTCACTGCAATAAAAGATAAAATCTCCCATGAATCACCTGGGGGACAGTAAAACACTGTAGATACAGCATCTCGTCTCTGACAGGATTTACACCAGTGTGTGTTTTTGTATTTCTCTAAATCTAATTTTGCTCCTTGAAGCATCTCCTGGTATCAGGGGACTAAACTAGTGTCTTCACTCATCAACAAAAGCAGTGAAATAACCCAGATGTGATATTTGTGCTGCTTCTAACACGTGAACCCTGGAATGCACTCGCACACACACACGGAAACACACACAAACCTGTGAATTGTTGTAGTTCACACACTGTGTATTTGCCCCTTGTTCTGTCTGTGGATCAGACAATCCTGCTCCCACAAGACTGAGGCTTTATCAAGAGATAGCTCAGAGGAATGTGTTCTCTCTCTCTCTCTCTCTCTCTCTCTCTCTCTCTCTCTCTCTCTCTCTCTCTCTCTCTCTCTCTCTCTCTCTCTCTCTCTCTCTCTCTCTCTCTCTCTCTCTCTCTCTCTCTCTCTCTCTCTCTCTCTCTCTCTCTCTCTCTCTCTCTCTCCCTCCCTCCCTCCCTCTCTCCCTCTCTACACACCTACCCCCACACCCACTATGATATCAGCACTCACTTGCGTTTATCTATAAGTTGTGTTATTTCTTTGAACAGGAAATACACATTGTCCTTGCAGGGCTGAGGTGTGACGAGAATCCTACTTTCCCGTCACATGTATTAAACTCTGTATAGAAACTTCACATGTGAAGAAGAGGAGGAGGAGACGAAGAAGAAAACTTCATGGATCAGGAAGAAGTTGAAAACAAGATTTAATTTTATCTTAAAGAAAGAAGAGGCATAATTTTATTTATGTGAAATATTACATTGTTGCGTTTAATGAGAAGCTTCTAACAACTGCTTTTAAAAATAACATTTCAGATAATTCAATGACGTCTCTGAAGAATTAATTCATGCTCAAACTAAATTATTCTTTTTCAGTTTGGATTTGAAGACACTTGCTTCTGCACAGCTTTGCTCTTTCAAATAAAACTTGAGAGGAAGTCCAAATTAGGAAACACCCACTGCATTTTATTGGCACCGCCTCCTCCTTATACACACACATACACACACACCCACATAAAGACACACACACACACTCACACACATGCGTTCCCCAGATGATTTCATTTCCTGAATGAGAGCTATTTCAGTTTATTTGGATTTCCCTTGTCATTGTCTGCCTGTCACCTGTTTTCATTGTTGATCTGTTTCTTTTTTTAAGACACATAGAAATTATCCCCATCATTATTTCTACACAATGGTCCTGACAGAAACTTTAATTTATGTTTCATGTGATTAATTAATGTCAATGTGAGAGATATGAAAAATGAAGCCAGATTTTTATTCTCCTTTGATTTTAAAAGCTGACTTATGAGTATGACACCAGACTGATTCATGAACGTTCTCTGTATTTATTTATTAACAGAAAAAGTAGTTGAGACAAACTATATGAAATTATGTTAAATACATATCTCGCACTCATGCATGTGCAGTTAATTGTGCTTCAAAGAATCCCTGAATGTAAATTAAGCCTTTAGCCCCCAATATAAAAACTGCTATTTCTGTCTTTGTTCTTCTTGGTCTGTGTCTCCAGTGGGAGTTACATCTTAGATCACACCCTTGTCAGGACACACACACACCTTGTCACACTGGCTCTGCGACACCCTCCACCCACCCACACAACACAATGTACACTGCACGGTGACACAAGAGCCGGCTCCCCGTCACCACGCACCTGAACAGCCGAGGTGTGAAAAGTATCAGTGTCTGTGTGCTGTTGTTTCCAGTTTCACCCTCATGACACTGCACAAATATCTGTTGACCTTAAAGCAACCAGGGAGCTAATGACACCTTTAATAATCCTGTGAGCATCAGAGAGAATCAGACACAATCAGAGGATCCACACATTTAAATCAGTGGTTTTCTGTGCAGTTTCACATCTTGTTCAATATCTTTGCAGAGGCCTTCAACACCAAATATGGATTTTCCACCTTGTGTTTATTATTTACATTTTACTGTTCAAATTTGAAAGCAATAGAATTTTCACACCCCAAACTTTAAGCAAATCTAAGTGTAAATTTCCCTTTACATTGTAAGTTTCACCTTTATCCAGTTATTTAAATATTAAACATCAGACACTACATTTGTTTTATTATGTTTTATCCAACATAAAACAGGCCCATCGAAGCATATTTTACAATGAAGTCGAATTTGAACAAGGTTTTACTCAAATTGTGAGGTTATACTTAAAAAATCAGTTTTTTACTGAGTGAAAACTGTTAACATAAAATTAAAAACTCACCAACAAGTCATATTTACACTGATTAATTTTACAATATTTTCATTAGCAAGCAAACAGGACCATTACCAGGTCTGAGATTTCAGTACAAGAGTTTCATAAACATTTCATTTAGAGAGAAAGTTATTTTTATTTATTGCGTATTTATTCTTTTTTCTTTAATAGTTAGTCAGATATTAAAAGGTTTCAGAGTTGCTATTTGAAGTCTTCATCCACATCTAATAACCTCTCAGATGATTTTTTAAAAACAATTTATTAAATCGTTTTTTCCCAAGAAAACTGCAACAACTCTAAAAAATAATTGTAATCATCTTTATTCAGAGAGAAGGTAACAGAGACAAAACAACACAAGTGACTGAAACAGATAAAAAAAAATACATTCACATTTCTTTCCTGCTAAATATTTAATGATGAAAACCACTCCTGAACAGCAGACTCAAACAAGAGGGGAGAAGAAAATAAACATTCGTTTTGCACGATGCGGTTTGAGAAGCTTGTGTTTTATGTGTGTGGTGAAAAGCAGACGTCATTATCTTCTAATTCTGGGCAGTTTACTTTGCACTGTGGCTTCTCTCATTTACATTCAAAGCTGCTCTGACATGTTGGGTTTCAGTGTAGGATCCTCGCTGCCTCTATGCAGTCAGATAACTGCAGAAGCACCACCGTCCCCCATTCCACACATTCCAGGATTTCCCAGCAAGCATTGCAAGCAAGCCTAAACAAGTCACGTTCTTTACTCCGAGAGAATTTTCACACACTCAAGTGACTGAGGTCTCCTTTTTGCTTTCCTTTCACAGGGCAATCACGAAACACACTTTCACACCTGAGTTTATGCAAAAAACCAGCACCGTTTGTCTTTGACGTTACAAACAGTTTTTTCCTTCTCGGGCTGGACAATCTGTTTTTAAACACTGCAGCGTGGAATCTGTGCCCCGGACGTGTGCTTCCTCTCGGCTTTTTAATAATTACTTGTGTCCTTCTGCAGCAGCTTGTAACAGCAACTGGACTGTGGTTAAACATTTCCACCCCGAGAGGTCTGCCGACAGTCATCAAAACAAACAAACCTCTTTACTCTCTTACTTCAGGGTTCAAACACGAGGCGCACACACACACACACACACACACACACACAGGAGCAGTGACACCTAATCTCAACACAGAAAGAAAGGAAGAGAAGGAGGAAAAAAAAGAGGGGTGGGGGGGAGGAAGAGAGAGAAAGAGAGGGCCTTGCTCCCTACATTCCTCCCTCCCAAACCTCCCCTCCCCCCATCGACCTGCTACCACCGAGGATGCTCAAAAACACACACATCAACCCCACCCTCCTTCCTCCCTCCATCTGCTTATTTAACCATCACCGATACACACGGTCACAGTGTTTGGTGTGACAACAACACAACATACAGGTGAAGACAAACACACAAGAGTCAACTTTATGAGGGGAAAAACTGTGGATTTAGCAGAAAACTAAAAAGTCAGGTTTAGATAAAGCAGAGATAAATTAAGGTATTTAGAGGCATCCGGATTATAATTGTGTTTACCATTTAAATCTCACCTATTGGCTTTTAAGTTCTTAATTTATAAATTAATAGTATTCATGCACAAGCTTTGACGTAAACTAAAAGTCGGGTAAATGGCAAATTCTAATCCAGGTCCCATCTGATAATGAGAAAAAAAATCATTAAAGCTTTGGAAACTACTTAATATTATTTATTTCCTTCAAAATAACTTACTCTTAAACATAAATCACTCAACTGCTACTTGTTAATTATTTGTTTTACGTCACATGTGCTTCTGTCATTTTACATTTGGGTTTAAGCAGCTGAAGAGAGGTTTCCCTGCTCCACCACCTGCTACCTTCATCACTTCCTCACCTTCTTTTCACACAAACTCATTTGAAATGAGCTCTTTAGCACCAGTTTAGTGTGAGCTGGGGCCAAATGCTATGACAATACTATTGCACTGCTAGAATGGATGGTACAGTAGTGCAACATTGTCAAAGCAGCTGACCTCAGCATGTGTCAGCACGTGGACATGGGGACAGCCATTCTTCACTGCCAAACTCCAATTTCATTTAAATAAGCAACAATGCTGTTTGCCTGGACGGGTGCTCTTTAAAAAACATGAAAATAAAACAGACATTAAATTCTGAAATGTTCAGATTGTGCTGAAATTTGAATTTAGATTTATTTTGCTTTGTGAAAAGTGATAATGGCTTTTAAATGTGGGACAAATGGTGATAAATTCTGCATCTTTACACCTTCAAAATAAAGCACAGGTTATGATTTGGTGTTTTTTTGGATATGAAGAATTTTAGTTTCTCAAACACAATCAAATTTATAGCTGCATGTGTAGGTTAAGAGTTAAGGCAGTAAAGGGAGGTGTGGGTCTGTGTTTCATCAGCCAATGCCCTTTTAATATTGCACTGCTCATTTCAATGTCCAGTAGTGCAACAGAAAAAGGGCAGTGGACAACAACATGGACACCAGCAGCATCCACTGCAGATACTGACTCAACTATCCACCTTTTATCTCATTAAAAAAAACAACACTTACATTTTGTTATACCATAAATACATTAAAACCAGATTTAAAAAGAAGTTAAACTGCATCACAAAACATTAAAAAGCAGGAAAAGGTTTCAAACTGCTGACATGTCGTCTGTGGAGTTTCTTCTCTGCACAAAAATCACACATTATGAGGAGAAATACTTTTGGTTCAGTATAATTACAGAGTTAACAGTTTTAACAATGCAGTATAATGAGTCAAAACGAGCTTCCCAAATTAAACAGCATTGGTTTCTCTCACCCTGGGAGAAGGGGAATTTCCCAGCATGTGGGCCCATACTTTTCTCTCCTGAATGACATGCATTCTAATTTTGGGGGAGAAATGGGAGGTTGGGGGGGGAGACACACTCCTAAAGCTCCCACTCAACTACAGGCGTCACCCTAGATATAACTCAAATAAATGTTCCTTTAAATAATTATAGTTTTAAACTCTGTCCTCATGGGTGCAGATGGTCGCTGGGAATAAAAGAGAGATAAGAAATTAACTGGCTTCTTCTTTCATGGAAAACCATGAAAAAAACTTTAGAGAAAAGTTGCTATTACGGTTTAGGGTGAAATTAGGAGGGAATAAAGTGCAGCAGCGGCATATAAACACGCAGAGTCGGTCCCTGCAACACAACGCGTGGTTACACAACGTATAGAAACTATAGCATGAGGGCGAGAGGGCGCTGGGAGCCTCGAGGACACCGTGTAGCGTCCTCACGCCCCGACCATTAAAGCACATAAAGCGGTTTCCTCGTCGTTCGGTTTTACCTGCTCGTGTGGAAGCTCTACGATTCCTCCGCCATATACACATCTCAGAGAGCGGCCTATGCGCCTCCTGCGCGTCCGAAGCGGCGGATCCGCTCTGCCAGCTCACGAGCCCCCCTTCGGTACAACACTGACGACTTGTTAGATTGCACAACCGCCTATAGGCTGCACACACACACGCACGCACTCACGCACGCACGGGAGGGGGGGCGGGGGGTGAAATGTCGGGAGAGCCCGTTTACACTACACGACGGCAACGCGACGAGGAGGCAGGACGCGGTTTTTATTCTGCGTCCTGGGTTAAGTTTTTGGAGCGAGCGTCCAGATGCGCAGGATTCAATCAGCTCCCCCCCTCCGCCGCCGCCGATCCTCCTGCTGCTGCGTGGTTTTTTCGTTTCCCTCTCCTTCCCCCCCCTCAAGTGTCGTAAAAACGCGCACGATCCTCACACCTCGACCTTTGCAACTCCCAAGTTTGCGCCGAGCTCCCTGACAATTTGCGCAAAAGAAGAAACGGGAGAGAAAACGAGAAAAAACAAGAAATCGGCTACAACTCACAGTGGACACCCCCGCCCTCCCTCTCCTCCCTCTCCACCACCACCTCCTTCTCCACCCCCTCCTCCAAAATCATGAATAGTATCTGGCCAAGGGAGGGACAATCCGTTATAGCCAAAGAGAGAGAGAGAGAGAGAGAGAAGGAGGAAAAAAAAAGTTGTCCATAAAACAAAGAAAAGCAACCCTCTCCACAAACCGCACTTCACGCTCCGCTGCGTCGAGGAGTCGCGGCGTCGTCCCCGGGAAAAAAGCTGCGGGCGAGCGAGTGCGTGGAGCTGCGGGAGTCGGGGGGGGGGAAAATCGGCCAAGTCTTCCACGCACAAGCACACGGCCTCGCAGATCCGGACTCCATCTTTGACTACTTGACATTCAGAGCCTGCCGGAGCAAATTCCTCGTTTGCATGCCTCCCACTGATTGGCCTCTTCCTGCGCTAGTCTTTGCTATATGATGACCCATTGGTTTGGGTTCGGCGTGTTCGACATTCCCAGCGCGCACGGGATTGGCTGCGCGCTGAGGAGCGTCACAGCGCGCAACGAATACCTGATGATTTTGACTCCCCATTCACAAATTTCTCATAGTCTTCCGCGCACTGTATCTGGATCCTTGATCACTAATTATTGTATTTACTTTTTTGAGCGCAGAAAAAAGGCTTTGTGCGCCAACAAAGGAAGTTATAATGAGCCTTTAATTGGCCTCTGGAGGGAGAGTAATGCTGTTCATTAGTTCAAATATGGACTAAGCCCGGCTTATCGTCTCACACGGGCAGCAGGGATCAGCTCCACAATATTGATCGATTAAAAATAAGGGATTTCGATGTGAATATGGACACACACATACTTTTTAGCCTTCCATTGTAGCATCAAAGGCGAATTGAGTTTGAAAAATAAATTAAGTTCATGAATGAAGACAAGCGGCTGTAAAAAGCTGCCGGTGCGAGTGAATATGGAGAATATGTTGTGTTGTATGTTATAGTTCGGGAGGGATCCGACTCACACAGCGCTGGAGGCGGACCCGTGTGGGCGCCACGGCCCCTCGCGAAGCTTTGATTGACGCACAGAGAGGAGTAGCGGGCTGTGAAATTTGGCATTCCTGGCCAGAGGAGCTGAAATAATGGCATTATCCAGTGGGAGAGGGCCCACTTTTCACTCCCCACACACCCACCCGACCCCAGCCCACTCAGAAGGGATCTGATTGTGCAGCCAGTCGGCAAAACAGGTTTGATGTAAGGCGGGGCAGGCATGATGGATCCGGTGCAGGGATGTGCCCTCTGCCTCTGGACGCTCCTCAAACCCAGGGCTCACAGTGTCCCGTCAAAGTTTACCAACCCGAATCACAGTTCAGCCAATGAAAGTGAACACGAGACATTTAGTTATTGATCAAATCATAACGTTAAAATAATGATTTAATAACTTGCTGCTGATACTCTTACTCACTTTCCTTTTCCACAAACAGACAGAAAGGCTGCTCTTGTCTAAAATCCTAAAAGATGAAGTCATTTAGTTTGTCTGAAAATACAAATCATTCACATTTCCAGACACTGATCACGACTATTTGTGTTAAAAAGTAGAATGAGATGTTAATACTGTGTGAAAATAAAAAGCTGCAGCTGTTTGCCACATTTGATGAGATTCATTTCTGAGATACAACAATTTCAGAGAGCAGTTAAAATAAATGAAATGATTCAGAGATGATGTTGGATTAATTTGAGGATCTGAAATCTGATTTCATATCTTAAAAACCCTCTCAATCTGTTGAGATTAACTGTCTAAATGTTAACGTGGAGATTTCAAAGTATTTTTAAAGGTTTTACAGGTCTAGTATTTCTATACTTTTCCTTTTCTCGATCACACATTTGGTAAAATCATTCAACTTTGAACAGAACACATTAGACAATATATCTAATGTTTAATGTGAACAATTGATTTGTAGAAACAATTGTTTGTTCATATGTTTTTGTGGCTTTAAAGCAAAAGAAACTCAGTGGAAGTTCATCCACAGACGTTAGTTCGTCAACTTTGTCAAAGTAAAATGAACAAACTTAGGATTTAAATAAAGTTCCTGTTAGACTTCAATCCAGATTTATATAAACTAAATATCTCTTTACCATTTAAATCAAACATCAGCTAGATAACAATTTACCTAAATGTTATTTATTCATTTACCAATTTTTAGTTCTTCAAAATACAAAAATCCTCAAAGCAGTTTTTGTTGAACCTTGTTACATTGAACCTTGACAATCAGTTGAATTTAATCAAACTTTAACCTTTTTGAAGATTTTCAAATGAAGAAAATCCTGCTATTGAATAACAATAAATTAATCTATTGCAAAACAATGGAAATTTATAATGATGACTTTTTTAAATGTGCCTTTTGTGGGAAGTCTAAAACAATTTCAAACGTTTGTTTCAAACGCGTGTGTTCAGGTTTTCACGTCACATTTGGTTTATTTTTACAAGGTTTCTGAAAAGAAAACATACTTCCCAACTTTAACAATTTAAAAATGTACATTTAATTAAAAGAGTCCTTTCAAAGTATATACAGTAAATATATTTGACTGTTGCTGAAAACTTCCCCTGACAACAGGCCTAATGTCAGGAGCCTAATTCATTTAAGCTGTTCTACAATTCTTTACATAGGCTGTCTGATTGTTCTCTAAATGTTGACTTAGTACATTTTATATTTATTCCAAAAACATAAAAAACTAATGAGATCTCACCAAATGTATTAATTTGAACAAATGTATAAAAACTTAGGGAAGATATTTAACTTTTATTTTTCCTTCATTAGATAAATGTCTTGTTTGGTTTTATTTTTAAAAGGCTTTTATGAAAGATCTTGTTAACAAAAAAAGAAAGTCAGGAACCTATGTTTAATTTAAGGGTTTAATTTAAAAGGAAAAGCAGAGGGTGGGAATTTGGAATGAAAGAAAATACAAAGAAAAGAAAAGAGAACAAACAGAGACAAAAGAACGAGCTTCATGTGTTGGAAAATGTTTCTTCTTAAAATGGGCCTGAGGGGCAAAGAGCCTGAAACTACCACTCCCTGCTGAACGGCCTGACTTCAAACTGCTGCCTGTGTGAGGTATCATGGGGGCTGAGAAAAGCCTTTTAAACATGGGAGTTATTGTTCCCTCTTTTTTTTCCAACCTCCCATCCTCCCGAAAATGTACCTCCTTTCTTCCTCTGCCCTTTAACCTCTCCCAACCCCCATCCCTCCATCTCACGTCTCTCTCTCTCCCTCCACATTTCCCCTCTCCTCTCATCGGCCCAAGACCAAACAACTTTGATGGATCGTCATTGATAATTTCCCACCTCCCCCCCTTCTGAAAAAAAGAGTAAAGAGAAGAAAGGGACGAAAAATGTTAATGGGGAAGTTATTTTGGTGGAGGATGGGAAGTGGCTTTCCTGCTTCATCTTTTTTCATGAAGCCGTGGCAGCAGAGGTAGCAGACCCCACCTCGAGCTGCGAGCCCCTGTGCACCCTGTCTCTTCCAAAGAGGGTTCCCCTTCCCCACCACTCCCCGCCTCCCTCTTGAAACAGACTCTATAGACTGCATGCATGACATTCCAGCTGTGTGGGTGGCACAGCCTTTTACAGCGTCTCCCACAGTACACAGGGCTCCTAAAGCACAGCAGCGGAGGAGCCTCGACCCATGATCCATCCCCAGATACACTTGGCTCCGGGGCTCGGGTGTCCTCGCCTGTCTCCCTGAGCTCACCTGGGAGAGTCCGACGAGAAATGTGGACGGGTTGCTAGTAAAAGGCTCAGAGGTTCCTGTAGAGCAGGATGTTTCAAACAAAGTGTTTTTGCCCTTTTTGTCTTAAACCATCCAACAATTGGGTTTTTTTAGACCCCAGAAGCCTCGTAAACAGCTCAAAAACATTCAGATCTTTTTTAATACCTTCATACTTCATGTCTCCTGACAAAGGAAACACTGGGATCCTATAGCAAGGAAGCAATAACACCCCCCAATGCAAAAATACTCATACACAATAAAAGTTCTGCATCCAGTCAGATTTTCATTTTAGTTATAGTCAGGTTCTATCATCAAAAAAGTATTAAAATGCATCAAAGGTTTGGCAGGAATTACTCAGAGTGGCCAGTTTGATATTTTCCACCACTGAATTATTTTATGGTGAGGATGTTATCGTTGATTCATTTAAATGTAAACTGCATCTTAAGTTGTGTGGGGTCAAGCTTGGGCTCATTTTAAAATACTTTCTATGCTATTGTGTAGTTAACCTATAAAAGTGCATGATTCTATATTATTATTTAAGAAACTGCTTAATCCAACTGTCAAATAAATGAGGTGAAGTAAAAAAGTTGTGATCATTTTCAAGTTCCTCAAAATTGAACAAAGAAGTGCTTTAGTTAATGCTCTTACTGTAAATATGTTTAAATTGACAAGAAACTTTACTTGTGCTATAAAACACATTTTAATACAACGGATTTTCCTCTATTGCAAATGTGTGATTGGTGAACGCACATTTGGATTCTTGGTTTGTTCATATGAGGTCAAACAGTGTGGTTTTCTCTGTATAACTTTTTCAGCAAACAAAATTAATGTTTAACCTTTAATGTAAAGCTTTAACGCCTTTTTCTACTTCTGTGGATTGTTGAGGTGTGGCTGTGTCCTCATTTAGAAGTGAACCTGTTTTACATACGTTTATTCTCCACCTGTCGAGTACAAACCTTTCGACACTTTACTATTTATCAGTCAAACTTGTTTAAAACTTGTTTGTCCTGTTTCGAAGTCGAGAACATTTTAAATGTTCGGCTTAAGATAACACATTTGCATCAATGGAGGAGACAACAACCTGCAGCACATACAACAGACTTCATCCACATGTTTAGTTTATATAGAGCAGAAAGACCTATTGTCTTTATATGTCTCAGTGATTATTTAATTGATATTAAAGTAGCCATTTCCGTCCACCAACCGAGGCAGCAGCCAACGGAAGAGCTAATCAAGCTCCACTTCCTCAAGCCTTCACACTTCCACTCTACAACATCCCCCATTAAATCAATTGGTCATGATCCCACAGGATTATCAGGGAGGTGTGCTGAAGCCTCCATGTTGGGATCTGCTGCTGCTGGATACTGGTTTTTACTTCTATTTTTGTTTCACCACCACAGACAATCAGTAAACTTCATGTAAACTCCCAGCAGCCCCCGGTAAACCTGTACATTGAGCTTGTTTTTCACCTCTTCCACCGCCCGAGTGCGGGAGCAGAGTCCAAAAGATGAAAAAAAACTCCATTAACTGAACTTCAGAGGAATTCCTCACTTTACATATGGAATGCACTTTAGGTCAAAGGGCAAAGGGCCAGAGGGGAATCCACCCGCGCCCAGGCAGGCAGGCCTTATTTAAACAAGCCAGGAATGCCTGGTTGGAGGAGCAGAGAAGAAGGAGAAGGGGAAGGAACCTCTCAGCCATTAACATGAGCAGGGGGGCACCACCAATAAATACCAGCGCTTTTTAAATCACCGGCACTGGTTGACTTCATGTGCTACTGACTCTGAAATTTATTATGAGCTTTTCCCACTCATATATCTCTCCAGTCAGACGGGGAAAAGGTGTGTGCTGCTGAGGTGAACTCCCTGGAAATGTGTGAAATGTGTTGAGCAGGATCAAAGAAGTGAAGTCAACTTCTGAACTTACACTTTTTCCTCTTCCCCCCCTTCGGAGCTTTAAAGTTTGACAAATCCTCGTTTTCCACACTGTGTAACTCTATTGTAAAGATTCTGTATGTTGCCTTTTTGCAGTTTGGACTGGAAGCTATAAGGTTTATATTGTAGGTTTATATTGTGAAGCCACACAAACCTATAGTATTGGGTGTTTTCTTATGTCTTTGCACAGTTTTAAATGCTTTTCCTTCCTTAAAACAAATGTTTGGCATCTTTAAAAACTCTGAGATCTCGTGTGTGAATAGGAAATTCATCAAAGATTAAAAGAACGTGCACAAAAGGTTTGAATGCACATTTTGTTGCGTATTTCAAGCCGTTTCAGTCATTTAACATCAGGAAAACCTTCTCTAAATTCACACACATCAACTGCAAATCAGTAGACTTGTCATCAAACTGCACATTTTGGACTTGTCAGTTGAAACCTGGATGATTCCTGCACTGGTTGTTCTGTAATTGGTCGCTGCCTGATCACCTGCCCATCCGTAAATGTCAGGATCAATCGGAGAGAGGAACCTGCGAGCGCCTGTAAATACAAAACCCTGCATTCCAGCCTTGGGCCAACATTCTCCGTTTTTAGGACCATCTCGCCAAAATTTCGTACAAATGACATGCTACAATCCCCATGGCCGTGGTGGAATTCTGTCCACTTCAGGGCTTCAAAGCTGCACAGGACCCGCTGGGCGGCCTGGCCAATAGGTGAAGAGGGGTGGACCCTGCCTGCCTTGACCTCACCGACCTTCTCCAACCTCCCCCAACCAACCACCCACCCAGTGTCCTGCTCCTCATCCCCCCACCCCATCCATCCATCTACCCACCCAGCCAGTCAGTGGGTCGGGCTGTCCATCTGTCTGCAGGTTTAAATGTACTTTTGCTCATAATATTCAAATTCACAGCCACATTCCCCCTCAGCATCGTCAGAATTAAGATCACAATTATCAGATCTTTTCATATCATTAAACTGAAGGTTCACAGGAGGATACATGGATTTGCTCAGTGAGTGTAATTACATTTTCCAGAAAATGTGTCTTTTCTTCTCTTCTGACTCTGCTGAAAACCATCTATCCTGCATTTGTCATATTAACACACGGATCCTCCACAGACGTGTAATCGCCAAGCAGCTGAAGTGAACCAGACAGACAAAAAAAAATGGTTTTATATCCATGTGGGTAAATGAACAGAAAAGTCTGAGAGAAACAAATCATCTCTTCTGGGTGTTATTCTCATTCTGCTGCAGCCGTTCTGTAAATTCTTGACTCAGCGTCTTTGGTTTGTCATTGAGGCAGCAGCCATTTTCCCATGAAGCCTCACAGGACCTGTTCTTCCCAGTGCCCTGCAGGAATCAATTATCTCACCCTGATGAGGAAGAGCTCCTCATTTCAGTTCACTCCCTGATTTATTTCTTTTATTGCTCCGATTCTGCTGCTTCTCGTGTCTCATTGAAGAATCACTGCGGAAACGTGAACTCCATACAGTTGTGGTTTGTCTGTTTCCAGGACATCCATATCTAAATGTTCTGTTATACTACATGAAGACGGCTATACATAAATATGCATGTATATATGTATACATGTGTTCATGCAGTAAGTAGAAACAAATTAAGCATGATGAGTTCCAACTCCCATAATTCTGACTTCTGTGTGCATATTAGTGGACTATGTCGCCATCTGCTGGAGAAAATAGAAAATAGAATTCACAAACTCCCATCAGTTTCTTTAAACCCACAATATGGCGGAGTGGCAGCTGCTGATTGACTCCACCCAAACACTGCATATTAAAAACACTCCAACAAATTTCAAATGAATTGATCCAATTGGAAAAGTATAATAAAAAATGCGAGTTGTGTACGTCACATTTTTGTGAGTAGTGCGTGCTCGCATGAATGCAAATAATGCGAATGAATGCAAATAAGACTTTGAATAACAGACTCCGAAGCGGACACAGTGTTACAGTTAGAGTCATGTTTATTTACAGCAGAATCCTGAACAGGGAGGGAGAGAAGGGCGGAGGGAGGAAGGGAGGGAGGGAGGTTAAAAGGAGACAAAGTGTTTTAGATCGAGCACTTCAGGATTCATATTTCACTACACAGTTCTTAATTTATTTTATTCACCAGTTTTCTATACAGAATCCATTCAGCCGAAATATCAACGCACCAACAGAGCTGGAGTCCTCTGCTGGAGGGGAGAAGAGGTGGGAAGTAAAATAAAAAAATAACTAAAGGACTAAAGAAAAAGAAAAAAACACTAAGAAGAAAAAGAAATCCATTTGCTTTAAAAAAGAAACTGTCATTATCACCATCTGTTATTTATATATGTATATATACACACACACATTTATGTATATATATGTATATAAATCTATATATTTTCTTTCCATGTCTATGAGGAGGTGAAGGGAGGGTTTGTGAGGGTTTCCGAGTTGAGAACTGCATTGAGCGGCAGGCCGGGACTCCCGACCTGACGGCATCCAGGTCCTAATATTCTGAGAGTCAGTCAGAGCTGACCAGTCGCAGTCCATCGGACCCAGTGGCCTTTGCGTCTCACTGACGCGCCCGCTCATAGGTCCAGTGCCTCGTTTTGTCGGCCAGGAGAGACTCAAGACTGCAGGAGCCCTGTCAACGCAGTCTGAGAAATGATACACTGTACACGTCACATGCACGGCCAGATACATTAGAAAAGTTTTTAAAAAAAGAAAAGAAAAAGAACGGAGAAAAGCCAGCACACTGCATCGTCCTTACTTCCGTGTGCCCTCTTGCAGGTTTTCTTTCCAGTATACATTAGATATTAACTGACAAGCACCACAAAACAGTGGAAGGACCAAAAAAAACAAACAAAAAGTAAGACTCTCTGGTACAAAAATGTTGAAATTAAAAAAAACATCCTATGGGTTAGATTTCAGTTCAAATTTTTGTTTCCGATTTCCAAAGGGCACCACTGATTTTCCCTCTTTCCTATAGGTCCAAACAGACCTCATGATATCAGGCACACTCTCTCACTCACTCACACACACGCACATATTTAACTGTCCACCCAGAAAAACATGTATCTGTAACTACATAAGAATCCAACCACAGTACGTCTTCATCACCCACTGACCCTCATCTCCAGTCAGAACTTTCACAATAGTCAGGTCTTCATCGACTGAGGTGAAACACTGACATTTACAAAGTTCAGATACGATGTGCTTCTCGTTTGTCGAAACATATAAAAAATTGATCGGAGAGAATCATGCTCAGACGTTTAAAGACTCGTATAAGCCGACATAGGATACGCTTAGTGTTTCCATGACCATAAATGTGGAAAATTTAAGATGTGCACAAAAGAAGCTCAGTACAAAAAAAAACCAGCATGATGCATGGTGAGGTTTCACGATGAAAACATACTTAAAAATTAATTCAACATTCATTTATTTGGAAAAAAAGAGAGAGAGAAAAAAAAACTGTTTTACATTTTCACCTGTCTGCAAAAAGACTGATAAAAAATAAAAATGACCCCTGTTGAGAAGAAGTTTTCAGTAAATCTTTACAAGATGAAACACAAACTGCTTCCATCGGAGATGTCATGTGTTTATGACCGTTTGATCCAACGCGCCCAGCTCACTGGAAACCTGACTATTGCCACCGTTTATGATTTCAAATTAAAACCGAGTAAAACAAACACTCATTTGTTTCACTCACTCAGACACACACACGCGCTCACGCACACTTTAACACAAGAGCAGGAAACTTTTTATCAACCAGCCACTGATGAAGATTTTTTTTTGTGTTTTTCTTTTTAAAAATCCATCAGCTATGTTTCGATCGCACAAGCCAACAAACTTTAGAAAACAGTCTCCAGCTGATGGAGGCTCGACACAACTGGCAGCCGAGACTGGGCTGTCGGCTGGCGTCAGTTTCCCACTCCACACGACATGCTCCCGATCACAAATACAAACTCATGATACTGCAAATACATGTGTACACATATATACAAATAGAAGCGGCCCCTCAAACACTGTGGGGCAGCTTAAGAATTTATAATGCATAATTTCTGTATATGCCAAGAATAAAACTTTACTAAATAAAATACATAGTTATCTGGTGGGGTGAGGAATGGGGACAGCAGATGAACAGAGAGGAGGAGGAGGGTGGGGCTTGCAGTGTCTGAGGAGGGCGGTAGTGCCGGGGAGAAGCCATCGTTTGACGAGTGACGACGAGAACAGACGAAGAGAAGCGGGGGGGGGGAGAGACGGATGGAGGGGGAAGACTCTTCTCCTTCACGGTCGCTGCTCCCGAGCACTGTCCTGTGCCACTGCAACACTCTGCCTCTTCCCTGTTTGTTTTTAATCGTTCCAGAATAATAATATTAATAATAATAATGACCACGACAATGCTAAAAAAATATATATAAACCCCAGCCATGTCTCACATCCGTAAGTCCACAAAAAGGGGGGAGAGGTCTGGCCCTTGAGTTCATCTGAGTCGGCGAAGAACAGACGCAGAGGAAATTTAAGATGCCGGGGAAGAAGGAGAGACGAGGCCTGTTGAATGGAGCGGGCCATGGGAAGGAGGTGGAGAATGAGACCGACTGTAGAAGAAGAGAACGGGAAAGAGAGAGGGGAAGGGGGCAGAACAAAAAACAGCACAGGCAGGATGTGCTATAATGAAGAGGAAATAAACAGAGAAGAGGAAGCGGAGATGAAACGGGGAGGATGTGGGGACCAGAGATGAGTCGTGTTGGGGCGTTGTGATCCACACACTGGTGTCCTTCTGAGGGTTTTCACAGAAGATTGGCGGAAAGCATGAACAAGTGATGACAACATGGCCTCACTGTGAGTGTACCCTCTCTCTCCGTCCCTCTAATGGAGGGAAAGGATCCGCTGTCCTCCCCGCGCTGGTGGTTCATCCCAGGGTGCATCATACCTCCAGGAAGCGGGAGCCGCTGTTCTTGGTATGGAAGGGCTCGGACCACATGCGCCGCAAATCCCCCTGTGGACCACAAACACTGCTTCAAACACGGGTATCGAGTCTTCAATGGTTCCTGATACTTGGTCGGTACCGGGTCAGCCAAGAAAAACAATGATTCCACTTTAACAATCACGCTTAACTCAGCAAGTTTACCAGCTTCATCGTTTCTTAAAAAATGTTCAAGACCTTTAGTGAAAATAGAATGATTTACAATTAAAGCCAAATGTTAAAGCTATGACTTTCTTTTCTCTCTAATTTCATGTGCATCTGCTTCAGAGGCAGAGAGTTTTTTGAAACATTGGCAAATCAGTCAGCTCTTCAGAGAACAACCACCTTAAATCCATGCTTAGGTGTTAAACTGCATTTTAATTCAGCGCTTAAGGTTTTAATAGGTTAAAAGAAGTAAACTCAATAGGTTGAGCTACACGGTAGAAAGATCTGTGAGTTGAATTGTACCACAAAAACTCAACCACTCAATCCGTATTATTCACACAAGCAGTTCGCAGATGTGAATATTTATAAATCTTCTTTGAAAATTACAGGATAATTTTTAAGATGTAAAGACCATCAGTGTACCTTCAGGTAGGCCATAGTGAGCAGAGGCAGCAGGGTGAAGGGCACCAGGTAAAGCAGAGCGGGCTGAGCAGCACGATGGATCCTGGAGGCCACAGTGGCAGTCAGCAGACCTGAGGACATTCACAGAGTCGCACATCAATCACATCATCAATTAAAAATGTTTCATATACGTGACCCTGATTTAACCTGCTGAAAGAATTTTTCAAAAAGAGGCCAAACAATTAATAACTATCACCTTCTGAAGATTGACAAAATCAATCTCTTGATCTTGTACATTCATCCGTACATCGGTCGCTTGCTTACCCACAAAGTATCCGATGAGTGTGCAGTGGAAATAGGAGACGCGCTGCATGCGTCCGGGTGCGTTACCAGGCCCCGGGACTTCCCCTGACGCTTGCTTCTTGTAGTTGTCGTACCGCAGGACGAAACATAACAGCAACCCCGGCATCACGATGTCTCCGATTCCCAGCATTGAGAAGTGACTTCCGCTGGAACTGCACGGATGGAAAGTAGATAGCTTTAGAGAGGAGTGCAAATACTAGAACGCAAAAGCACCAGGATCACAGCTATAACCCCAAACCCCAAGTGTATCATTAGTGCATCTTCACTTCCTTCTGAAACCCAACTAAGACTCATCTCTGCACCAGACAGAAGGCGACAGTCCCAGTAGCTGCATCATGAGGTCATAAACGACATTTTTGAATGAAGGGGAAAATTTCAGACAATTTGGGGATTCTTATGTTTTTACCAGTAGCCAGGCACAAAATGTTTGTCCTCAGGGTGGCGCCAAAGAAAAGACCGCTTAATGACAGACACTGGTTAGCAACTGAATAGTGACCATTTTGTGAAAGTTCTACACCGTTTCTACACGTCCTGTAAATAGAGATGAATGTGAACTGTATGACCAGCTGTACTGCTGCAGCTTTTCATCTGTCTTGCCATGTTGAAATTAAATAAAAACCAAATATATTAACAATTAAATGAGAGGAAATCCTTATAATTGAGAATTTCTTAATCTACAATTTAAAATGTTTCCTCTAGCGGACAACCAACCATAAAACCACCAGACAACATTAAAAAGTTATAATGGATGAGTGTCTGGCTCATTTGAACAAGTATTTATTTTTAACAGATGCAAAAAGCAGCATAAACAGTAGAAAATGAGGATTCATTCATCATCACAAACTTGCAGCGCTCTTCTCTCTCATTCACACCCATCTGTCACAGTCGGGGGAAATCAGACACTTCAGTGGCTAGTTTTTTACAATGTAGGACCGACAGACACCAGCATAACTTTCTGCCTGAGCTGTGCATGTTCCAGCAGCCGTGACATACGTACAGTCACACCGATGCACATGAGAGTAAACTGTGTACATGTTCGGTGGGCAGCCACAATAACCAACCCTCGATAAAAGGCCACCTGTTACACACTCTGTTGATGAAAATAAATAACAAACATTACAAAGCACCACTTTGTTCTCCTGGTTACTTCAGTCTTACCTGGGAAAGACGAGTTTGCCCGGTAGTGAGAGGCGGGGGACGTCACGGCCCATCCCTGGCCCCAAGTGGAGCTTCCTGGACAGAACATCTATGGGGTTTTCAGCAGGTTGGGTGGCAACTTTGACCATCACATTACTATTAAAGATGTAGGCTGAGAAAAACACCTGCAACGAAATGGAAGAAGACAGTTTAGACTCTAGTAAAGTTGACAATGCGGATCACTAATTATCCCTTTTGAGTGAATATTATTGTTTTATTATGGAATATTATGGTTTTATTATGGTATTTATTTTATTGCATGTTAGCTAAAGGTAAGGTTAGCAGATAGTAGTGTTTCTTACCCAGAACACATCATAAATGAGCAGTCCTGACAGCAGCAGGCAAGACACCTTCAGACTGGGTAGCCGCACGAAGGCGATCATGGCGACACACAAGCCCATGGCTAAAGCTAAGGGGAGGAAGAAAAACACACGACCATTAACAACACATACATTTGAGTGGAAATTGGGTGAAAGAGAAACATGGGAGCAGATTCTATCAAGTTTATTTAAGACACATTAATCACTGTGGATGTAGGACTAATTAATTAGATTAATGTGATGAAATTTCTCCATCCTTGTCCCGGTTTTATTTTCATGAGGCCTGAACTGATCTGATATAACGTGAGATAGTGTTGAAATTAAACAGGAATATTTGTCATTAAAATTACAGTAAGCTGTATTCTTGTAGTGACACGAGTCAAACAAAAGCTTCATAAACAACCAAACACTCAGAGTTAAATGACAGTTGTGTTTTTCAAAGCAGCTGACAAGCAGGAGTCGATTCTCCCCGTGTTGGCACGTAGCACACTGTAGCCAGAGCCTGAAAATGTCTGTACTGATGCAAACACCTCTCACTACTGTTTAACGCTGCATCAGTGCAAACTAAACCAACTGCCCTACAGTTCAGATGAATCTGCCAATTGTTAACTTCTAGCACAACCATTTCCTGTGAACCTAGAAACCAACGTCTTGAGAGTCACGACAGAGCAACGCACCATCCATGAGAAGCCAGTGTCCAGTCAGCACCCAGATGAGCACCAACAAAACAGAGAGGGAAAAGGACAGGAGCTCGGCCAGAGTGAAACGCCCACAGCAGCCGAACGAAATCCTGCATCAAGAAAGAAAAATATAAAAAGCATAAATCACAGAGGACTATGAAGGAGAAAAACAGCAATTCTGGAAAACACTTACAGGCCGATATGTTTGACCAATTGGCAGCATTTGTTTTCCTTTAGTTACTTAGAACAACTAGATAGAGAGAACTGAAGATTCATTCATGCACTTCTGGTATATTAGCACCACCGTGTGGACTGTTGTGGGACAGACACTGATGTTACTTTAGCCTTAATAAAGCAAGACTGACCATTAACAGATAAATAATACAGCCATTTTAGGAGGGTGTCCAGATACACAAATAACAAAGTACATATATCAGAAAATAGTTTTGGTTGAGAGGTTCAGTTCTTACAGGGTCTGTCGAGCAGACAAAGGTTTAGTGAAACTCGATCAGAGGCTCTGAATGAGTAACCAGAGAGCAGCTGGTCATGCTGGCTATTGAGTAGGTGGGTTGCGCTGCTGTTAACTCCTCGCGCTTTACTAAGGCTTGAGAATGAAAGGTCTCACTATATGATACCCAAGTCCAAAGGCCATTCAAATGATTTGTGTGCATTAAGTGAAAAGACAAGTGTTAAACGGTAAGTTACCTCAGATCAAAACATATATTTATCACTTACACCATCTAAAACAGATATTTTTATTGACACTCATCTACTAATAGACAGAATCAAAAGAGCTTTCTGTGTATTTGTGAAAGATGCACAAACACACGCAATTTTAAGACACAAATAATGGTCATGTTTTCTTACTTGTTCTGCGGGGAGCAGGGTCTGGTCAGATACTGGCACATTGGCAACAAGAGGAATGCAAATGCAATTGTTGCAAGAACTGAGGAGAAGAGAACACAGCAGTGAAACCAGAGGCCCTGCACACCTAGTCAGCTTGTTCCAGCCGTATTCTGTCGGCTTAATGGGCCAGTTAATGGTCTTTACAGTTTCTATAATCAGCACGGAGAAAAAGTCCTCCCCAGAGTGCAACACCAGTTAATTCTATAGCTTCGGCTCTCTTAGGTTATATTGACGAGCGGTACTTACCAGCAGTGCAAATGGTGAAGACCACCTGTACCGAGTCAAAGAAGAAGAACATAACTAGAAGAGACACGGAGGCCCCTATGGGCAGAAACAGGGCCTGTGTGGAGTCTATAGTCTGAATACCTGCAAAACAAAACAAAAACTGGGTTGAAAACACAACATGCACAAATGCTATGACTTAAAAAAGTGTGGTTCCGTGTAGGAAGCTAAAAACGTGTGAGGTGTGAAAAATACAAGAAAACAAGTCGTCGCTGTTTTCAGGTCTTGGCAGTTACTAACACTCACTGTTGTTCGACACCGCCATTAAATGCACCCGTTGTTATAGGGTTACCATCTTTATCCTTCTCCTGATTCTCACAATCCATGTTTAATGACCTGCAGTCGGGGGGGACAGAGACAGAGGAGAGGGGAGAGAGGTTACACACAAGCATCACTATTCAAAAACACCAAAAGTAAGTAAACTGTTAACAGGAAGAAGAGAAGAGGCTGTACAGCAACCACAACAACACAGCCTGCTTTCACAGTGAATGAATCAGAGACTCTGACTCCCGGTGGCTCTTAGTGCATATAAATATCTCTGTCAATGGAAGATGAGTCAATTTTGCTTTGGGGGAAATTGGATTCAAAGTATTTAAAAAGATAGAAAATAATAAACATCCTTCCTCTCCTTAAGTGTGCAAGTCTGGGAACTTGGACAAAACTGAGTCTCTTAAAAAACATAAGAGGCTTTTAGTGGGAAACATAACAAGTAATATCACTTCAGTCCTTGTTTAATGTAGGTTAGTGTTGGTCACATTTTCATTGCTTACTGGTAGAGGAGTCATTGTTGATTTTATTAGTAGCATCTGTTGTTTTGTTATTATGGCCAGTCAGAAAGGCTTATGGCTCGAAAAAAAACGTATTTAGAGTGAAGTATTTATGAGAAAAATAACTGAGACGCTTTCATATATTTAATTAACAAATGCAATATTTATCTATTGGTCAACACAAGACTAAAGTTTTCCTCTATCGCCATTTTCAGTGTCTTCAGGGAAGCAGAAGCATCAATGACATGTGTGACAGGTCACTTTTGTTCTTTTAATTTTTGCTTAAGCCAAAAAACAAATGGACAATGCATATAAAACCATGTGGAGGGAAATGCACACACTGGAAGAGCGTGTTGAAAATTGCAACTACAGCAATCAAAACACCATTAGGTGCAGCTGTGTAGAGGTTTTTCGGTGCACATAATGCACCAAAATCATTACCTACCACCCCCCCCGGTTAAAAATGCTCCTAATTCTAGTCGTTTTATGGTTCATATGCAACCTGCACATCACATCCTCCCCTGTCACACAAGAGGTTGTACCATCGCCCTGCCATCAACCACCAGGATGATCAAATGTTTGCAGGAAAGTGTTTTTTATTCACATCTTGATGTAGATCTGATTTAACCCCTGAGCCAGGACCATATCTCTACTGCATTGTTAACAAACAACTTGTTGTATAAATTATCAAAAATAAATTAGGGGCTGAACAGAATGCTATAAAACTAAAAACTAGACTTGATCTAAGAGTCTATTTCCACTGTCCTCTAGACAGCTGAAGTGACCATGTGTTGATACTCACCTAAAGCTGCCATAGACGATGAGCAGGATGGAGATGAGGAAGGTGGACACCTGGCTGGAGTCAACTAGGGAGTACGCCCTGAAGAGGGAGAGAAAAATACAAATGTGAGAATCTATGCACATAAAACTATTTAATAAAACAGTTAATACATATCACATTGTGTTTAATGTGAAGGAAAACATACACCTAACATACACAAACAATATTCAGAAAAGAATCTTTGTCTTGGCCTGAACTGAAATCTTTTACACATCACAAGTTGTACCAAAGCCAATGATTTGACTTTTACAACGGTTTAATTTTTGACCATATTGTTTATTCATTATATGATGAAGTCAGTAAAACGTACTGAAAAGCATCTATGTTTTAACATACTCTTAAACCAAACAATCAGAATAAGTAAAGATCTTTCAAGACAGACACAATAAAGTATGTTGCATTTCAGTCAATTGACCAAACAAATCACTTTAAATGCCAACATAGAATATCGAAGCTTGAATGAAAAGGAGCAGAAAGAAGAATAATCTTATATAATCTGCCCACTTGAGTCACAGATGACTTTACATGTCAGGACCGGAGAACTCCATTCTTCCTCTCCGAGTTGTTTAAGTGTGGTGAATTGAACACGTATCCTTTGCTCTTGGAATAAAGATGTTTTTTTTTCTACTGGATTCAGCACTATAATCATTTCAGCTTAAGAGTGCACACCCATATACACACATACCAACAGTCAGACTGACATCAGAATACATCGCGGTTGCACAATTCTCTGCTTTTTTTTACACCATACTGTGGAAAATAGCAAAAATGGAGACAAGTTTGCAACTGTAATTTCAGTCAATCGCGTCAGACTCTGCACTCGGACAATCTCACACTGGTAGGGGGCAATTCCATCACCATCACACACACCCCAAAATGAATGTGCAGAGCAAACGTTGCAACAAAAATTAAGATGATACTCCTATTGAACTATCCATCCATTTAATACAAAGCCAGTCTCTATTGTGCATTGGATGCTTAAAGGGAACTGGGTCATTTGAGTTTTACTGGATGATTATCATCACAGTAGTATCATTTATGATGTTGGGAAATCAAAAATTCTTTCCAGTGATCGTCTATGAGCACATCTAACAGAACGTGAAAGTTTATTGAATGCATGTTGTATCACAGCATGGAGACTGCACGCGACATGAAACCGTCTCACAGAGCCCATATTAACATATTCTGTTCCCCTGAGGTCGCTCGGCATTGTAATTACACACAACAAAGCCGCAGAGGGGAAAGAGAGTGAAACGATTCGATAGCAAAATAAGAATTGCAAATTTTGTTGAGTTTCCAAAAAATAACGGGTGGAAAACAGGTTATTGATTATGAAAATCAATAAGGCAAATGGAATCCATAAAGTACACGGCACATAGGAAACTGTCAACAGAGAAGGTGGTCTCTGCTCACAGCAGCGGGAAGTTTAGGTTTCTTGGTTTCCTCCAAATTTTGAATAGTTCAACCGATGTAAATTTGGGTGCATATGACAAACTCATCGGATCATGAGCAGAGTATATCTGTATTTTTTTTGTCCTTCGGTTTTTCTCTATTTCTTTTTATAAGTTTGGCTACTTACTCTCCATGAATATCTTATATAAATGTATATTTGATTAACCTTGTAAAAAGCTCTAACTACTTTCAGACATACACTGAAACTCCAGACACTTTCTGGATCCTTTCCTGCCAGCCTTCCAGTAAAATGTGGAACAATTCAGAGAGGTTGTGTTGACGACGGACGCCAAAAGGAGAAACACACAAAGAATATAAATATCTCAGAATGAAAAAGAGGTTCCTTACGAGTACAAGACACTGATGAAGATGTGAAAAGGGTCAGCACTGATAAGCTGTCAACAAAAACACGTGATTTTTTGTAGAAGAATCGATACGTTATTTCCTGCCTCCTGCAAAACCAGCCCTCCTCTGAACGTTCCAGACATTGTCCTGTTTTTGTGAATAAGCCTAAATCGAATAGTCTCCTGTCGCATTCTTGATATATAAAAAACTAAAAGTCTTAACAGCTTTAACCTCACCCATGTAGCACGGAATCTGTTACACAATTTAAGGTGAATTCTAGTCAGTAGAAAACTAAATCTTAGCACATAGTTGACAACTGCACATCCTTTGAGAAAACTATCAAACTTTCTATCCATCTGTGCAAAGTGTTTTGTGGATTTCCACTGCAACAGCATTTTGACAAAGACTTGAAGTTTCGCTCCAAAGTACTTTCCACACAAAAGGAAATATGTCAGGTTTTCTATTCCATTTTTATGTTGGAAAAATAGGCAAGAACATTTGTAGATGCTATTGTGATGTGTGAGACAGCCTTGACAAAATAAGGAGAACCTGACGAATGACAATATTGAGCATGTCGCCTGCTCAGGGTTGCTGCTCAAAGAGGATCCACATGTTTCGGTTTGATAACGATGGCATTTTCATTACGTTCCAGAAAAGACGAGCAACACTGTTTTGATGAAGGATGAAGATGACTTCACTCAACCTGCGTCTTTAAGTCTGCTAATCATCAAACAATGAATCTTCTGATTTCAACAATAAGTTGATGCTGTGTTATCACACATAGATGTGTAAACACACTGCTAGTCTGCACATTGATGCTGTGTCCAAGCACCAAATTGTTCCAATATCAATGATCTGGGGCCTTGACACAGCACAGTCTCGGCATGCACCCTCATAATACAGGCCTTCTTTCTGGGGCAGAGGACAAGGCCGGCATTGTGTAGTGCTGACTTCAGGTGAAATGTGCAGATTTGACCCTAATCTTGACCTGTCTGTCTCCTGTCAAAGTTTCTGCTCATGGATTAGGCATGGACAAACAAAACCTATGAGCCCAACAATGTCATCATCACTGGTCCGTTAAAAAAAACTATAAATATAGAGCTTACAGAGACTGGGGTCAAATTCTGAAGAAAATAACTTGACAACTCCCCAACCCCTGAGCATTACTAGGGCAGGTCAAACAGTTTAGGGTAAATTTACAAACACAAACATAATAGGCTTCGTCTCTTGTTACTTGGTGCACATTTACACTCCACCACCTTGCTGTCCTTAATCCAAAGTTCATCTATAAATTAAGCACTTGAACAAAGACCAATATGGTAAAAATAACCTAAAATGAAATGTATTTGATGTCTCCATGTCCCATCTGCTAACATGGAGGAGGCCAGGTTTTTAACCTATATCCACCAGGGGGGCGATTAAGCTTCACTTTTGAGATGCAGTTGTGTTGTAACCCTACACTGGTGAAAACAAAGAAGATACTAATGATTAATGATTTAAACTGAAAATTTTGAATACAGTTCATCAGTATCAATGAATATATCAGTAAATAAACTGCAGTACAGAAATGCTAATGAATGAGTTTTAAGATTTTTTTTAAATGTGAAATGTCAGTCAGCACAACAAAATTCCACGATACTAAATATTATATTATAATATATATAGTTTGTTTTAATACATATATTGGAATCAAATTCGCTCAGACACTATATACAGTCACTAAATGTGGCTGAATTTACTGCTCACTGAGTCAAATACTGAGTTTTAATTATTCAGAGAACAGTAAATGAAGAGGGTCACAGTGTCGGTGGGCGACACAGTGACAGAGAGGAAGTATTCAAAAACAAGATGACAGATGCTCCACACAGACAAACCACATTAGCTTAGAGGAACATTAATCACAAGCTGTCCAGAACCAACGGATGACACTAAACAGGACACTTTTACAACAAACTCAAGATCAGAAAATAAAACCTCTTGAGTTGGAGTAAAATTCGTCAAAGTTTCCTTGATTGTTGCCGCCATTTCACTTCTAATTTAAAGCTGCTGTGTATCATCTTTTTTAAGAGGCAAGAACATCTCCCACTCCAGCCATAGCCAGCCACGCAATCCTGTCTCGGTTATTGTGAAGCAACATACAAAGAATATAAATGGGTTTCCTCTGCAACATACTGTATTATGCAGGCTTTGCTTCCGCTTGTGTTGGCAATGCCAGCAAAATGCGAGTGTAACAGGTGCAAGTCTCTTCTGTGAATTACATTGAGAAGAACAGGTTTGAATGTCTAGGTCATCAACAATATATTTGTACAAGGAAAATTTGATAAATCATATAGAAAAGCCTGACTAAAGAGACTGAACAGAAGACAATGAACAATACATGGAAATAGCCTTATGAGATAATGCACGGGTCAAATCATTAATTTGGATATCTGCTCACAAGCTGCTAAAGTGTTATTTCACGTTGAAGCTCTGCAAGTGGAATCTGTGTTTTCCTGCTGCCATGCAGGGAATACTGTCTCAGGTCTGAGTGCTACTGAACTGCATTACTAGTTTTCTGATGAACCCTGATAGAGAAAACAACTTTAAATCATTTTTCATTCTGGCGACATATGAAAAAGGAATTCACAGGTTCCAATGTGATGCTGGGGAAAAGGAAAAAAAGAAAACAAGAACCCTCTGTCTCGTTCATTCATTTAGTAGAATGACTCCAATGTGTCTTGGAGGGGAGGGGTAACATGTAGTTCAGTGTAGAAACAGGACACCAGGACAATGCTGCATCGTGTAGCTCTGCCCTGGCCTTGTTCGACCAACACAGGCCTCGACTTAATGACTGAAAAACACACTCAGCAGGCATCATCTTCACCGACATGTCAAATTACAATGGGGCCCTGTATACATGACCCAAGCCATAGGCTCTAATGAACATCTAACAATATGGCCGATGCAAATTAGACACCGTATTCAGGAAAGGGCTCCGTCTTTGTGAGTTATAACCTAGACGGGTTAAATGTCTTACACAGCAGTTTGGCTTCAAGCATTAAGAAAGCGATTAAGAAACTGACCTTGTTCTACACTAATGATGTCACTGCCTTGCTGTCAACACACAAGCAGATAGACAGCTAGACGCTAGACACACACAGACCTAATTCATATTCTAGCATCGAACGGCTTCGTCTGAATTCTGTGCACACAAGCCTGTAGAACATGGGTGAGATAGATGAATGGAACATTTAAAAACAAAATACAATCCCGGACTGTTGAAGGCTGGATGGCAGCCCAAAGTGCCATAAGACGTCCTTGTTCGCTGACAGACTAGGTTTTCAATAACACAATTCCAAAACCGTCCTCCGTCCTCCGTCAAGTCAGTTGCATGCATGATTTGACCACTAAAAGGCCAGGTCACTGGACCACAATGAAGACTTTCGCAAATGCTGCCCCTGTGAAGCAAGGGTATGTAAGAGGAGGGTCCAAAAATTATATCTTGCTTAGGATTAACATTTATCTGCCTGTGCATACTCACAGAAGTGTG
The DNA here is from genome assembly GCA_038501795.1 of Pseudopleuronectes americanus. Taxonomy (NCBI): domain Eukaryota; kingdom Metazoa; phylum Chordata; class Actinopteri; order Pleuronectiformes; family Pleuronectidae; genus Pseudopleuronectes; species Pseudopleuronectes americanus. Next base: position 12,382,690 of record CM076733.1, read on the forward strand.
AATGCACTGAGCTACAACCTCCAGGCACAAATGCAGTTTGTCACCAGCTGTGACCTTTTTGCCTCCAGGAAAATATGCACACCTGCCCTGCATTGCTGCTCTGGTGCATGTTAACACTCTTCAGTGGGATTTATTTGTGTTGGATTGATCGGCGAGTTGATAAGGGATCAACTTGGAAACAGGCTGGAATGATAGAGAGCACATGAGGTCTTGAGCTGGGTTTGTCCGGGATGTAGGCTGCATGCCTGAGCTAAGAGTCACAAGGATCGCCTGCAGCAGAACGTCTACAGATCTTTTTAGGGATAATGCAGGTCTCTACCAGCTGCTGGTAATACCCATCACCCAATTCTAATCAGGTTGGTCGAATAAGCTTCAAAATTTGAGATGAGCTGGTCTAGTGTGTTTCCTAATTAAAACTACTTAGTCCTTTACGTTCTAAAGAATATAATCGTTAGTGCTGTAAGTGTTCAGGATGCAGGCAACAGGTGTTTCAGTAATCCTTCACGTTCAAAACGGGTCACTGTGTGCTTTAAGCTGAGTTATTGAAATCTAAGTGATGCTTAGGAAATTATAACAAAATACGCAAGTCATTTTCTGCTCATTACAAATATTACAAAGCCTCCTGAACTAAAGATATTGCAATTCGAGTCAGATTGTAAAAATGTGTAAAAGTCAGCATTACCTACTTAGTTGAGTGAATGATTAGGTGATTGGTCCGTGTCTAGAAAGGCCAAGCTTGAATTAGATCGTAGTGTGGATAGACTGAATAATAGGATTTTAGGATTAGATCTTAATATCCATGTTTCCTGAGGACGTTTTTTGTAGATTCATGAATAAAAAGGCTAAAGAACTACTAAAAGGTGTTATGGACTAGGACCAGTTATCTCTAGGGTTTTATAATTGAGGGATTGAAAAAAGAAAAAAATGTTTTAAAAAGCATACATTTTAAAGCTATTGCCCCATGTTAGCTAATAAATGTTGCTTTCTACATACGCCAGGGTAACTTTACCAAACTTACAACACAATACACAACAACCTCACTTGTAAACCATGAATTTTCAAAAAAATTGTTTAAAGTGAGTTAAGACTAGCTGCAATAATGGATTCAGCCTAAACAAGACATGGCCAAGACACTAAACTATAGCAACAGGCTCAGCGTTTGATTTGGAGGATTACACATGTCCTCTACCTTGCTGCAGTTAACCCACTTGAAAACCAACATGGCAGACCGTGGATCAACTATATGATGATTCTTTTTTTTTACTCAAGGCCGAGGAGTGTGAGACCAACATTAAACAAATTCGGCTGGCTTGCTCATGAGGCCAGGTGACGCCTCTGTTTACCCATGTGTCACAAAGAGATTCTACCTTCTACTTTACTTCTGCTTAAAGCTTTCAGCTCACATCTCATCAAAGCAAGTGTATACCCTCTGCACTGAAGTGGCTGCAACGGTTTGTAGCATTAGAAATGAAACAGATGTAGCTGCACTAAAACAGTTTTCAGTGTATCTCTTTATATAAACAGACAGTCTTCACAGCCAAGGGACAAAAGATCCACTTTATTGGTTTCAATTGTTCCTGACAGTCTCGGTCTTCGTGATTGTTTTGGCACAGTTTCATTTTGTAGTCTTATGTCACTCTTTAGTTTCATGTCTATAAACATTTCTCAGTAAGAGACAGAGTCAGGTTCATGAATGCTAGAAAGATCTTGCATACAACACAAAAATAACACCTCCTCTTGATAACCTTTGATTGTTGACATGATGACTATCATTCTTACAGATTACTATCCACATCACAAAACTCCTCCCTCACCAATAACGCTAATCTTACCCAGACACCTGCCACATAACCACACTTGTACAACCTCCCCCGAAGATAACACAGATTGATCCAATTGGCTGACTGACAATATGCTCAACTGAGAGGCTGGATCGCAAAGGCGTTATTTGTTAAAAATAAAACAATGGCTGGGACTAAATTTATGAATGAAAATTACAGACCAGAGGCCAATATCTTTCATTATTTACACTGGGTCTCCGAGTGTTGGCAAAATGTAAGGGGTTTTGATTAAAGGAGTTGTTTTTTAATCTTACAATGAACAGATTAAAGGCTTTCACAAGATGGCACCTACAAGTGCAGCGAATAATCAGCGTCTATCAGACCAAAACACAAAGAGAGGTGACACAGTGTCTGACAATTGCCTGGACGGAGAAGTAAGATGAAATAATATATGACAACTGCATTAGTCAGCTCTTTCCTAAAATGTCCATATGACTGTACTCTACATCGCTGTGTCCACATCAGGAAGAACCACATTCACAGTCTTACCATTGTGATGGGTTGAAAAGTTCTAACCACAAGCACAAGCTCTACAACATAGGAAATGAAACTAGAAAAAACTTCTATATACAAAAACCACAGAAGAGTACCAATGTGACATTAAGCCATTTTCCAATTGTTAGGAACCAAACCAAGCTGCAAAGCCACCTGCTACAGTGAAGGCTGTTCAAACCAGCATCACACTACATACAAAAGAACATTTGTTATTAAAAACTGTTGCTTAAAATAAATGTAATAAGCTAGAAGGCAGCAATTTATCCAGGCGTTCATATAGCGGCTTTAAAACGAACTGTACACAACGAAACTTGCCAATGCTGCAGAGTACAGTATTGTAACCTGGGGTCTGAACACCCACAAACTTTCATTACAGATCTTCAAAGACTTGCTTTAGTGAAATGCCACCAATACTAGGGCATATATCTGCCTATCTATGACTGTGGTTACTCACTTTAAGGGTTTTAGTTGTGTTTTCCTAATTTCAACATCAGCTTTGTTCTACAGCCTGCAAATTTTTACCTGAAATAAAAGATATGTGCAAAAGTAACCCGTCATCTGCTAATGTTGTAAAACCGCAAACGAATATATGTTTAGAACCAATGTGAAAAACTGATGTTTTTATGGTTGCAAAAAACTAAAATGTTTTCGGTGTGAAAATACCAGCTTCGATTTAGTGTCAACTATAATGCTCATTATTCATCCGAGAGGGTCCTTGGTGACATTTAGGCTTTTTCTGGCACAATAGATGGCCACTGTCCTTAATATTTTACAGCTTAGCTTGCACATTAACAAAAACATATAAACACTCAAACCCCATTCAGTAGAGTTTCTGTGGGATGGTGAGGTTGGGTGGTTTTAAAAGGAAAACACTAGGAACAAATATTCTACATCCCAATTGGAATGCAATCAGATCAGCACATACATGACTTGTACTGAACACCGTGTCCTCTCGTTGTAAGAAATAAGTTCCAAACTAACTTTCATATTGTCAAACCTAGATCGCCACTTAAATAATAAATCAGCTCTTGACATAGGTTTAGAATATTGCATTGGAGAAAGAACTTCACATATAAAATAATTAAATAAATAAAGACACCAATTAAGAGGGGACGATTAATAGTTAATAAATGTGACGTGCTTGTGTTCATTGTAGACATTAACACAGATTTATTAAGAGGTGCAATCCAACATTCAAGTGGATCACTTTGGGTTGGGGTTTTAATACTGGAATTAATTGACCTCAATCAAAAATATAAAATGACAGATGCACAAGATCTACATTAGTGTGACCCTCTGCCAGTCAATGAATAGTGGCCTTAGATAGACATTTGTTTGCATTCGTTAGACACAAGATGATGTTGGACTAAAAACCATCATATTTAACAGGAGCCCGTGCCACTGGGATCAAAGAGGTACAATCTAGCCTTCAGAAACGAGCAAGGCCTCGACGGAGTCAGCTCCTTCTCATTCATGGGGATAACGACATTCGCCCATCACATCATGTCAATGGATTCTCCGCCACACGAATTAAAACTCAGCCACAACATTAACCCTGTGCTCCGGGATTCGGTGTCTCGCTAGTCCGCCAGGAGGAACCGTGACAGCCGGCGGTGTGTCACGATGCCAGGCTCACCCTGAAAACTAGCATTTCTGGGACTGCGATGCCAGGGAGCTAGCTTACCTCTACGGTAGAACCTTTGTTATTGTGTGCAAGCGGCTCGACGGCGAAGGCTAGCCGTGTAAATCAGCTAACGCTAATTTGCTGACACGGCCAAACGTCCACTAATCTGCCCCCGCACCATCACGCAACCCGGGGTTCACTGTGCAATATTACGATTGTCATAAAGCGAGCGAAGGAGCCAATTCACCAACCGACCCCCCCAGTGGGCTTTATCGGAGGGCAGCTAGCTCGCTAGCATCCGTTCACAATAGCACCAGTGGAATCGAGCGCTGCCATTAGCATCAGCTGGTAAGGCTTGCTAGCCCGAACACCCAGCTGAGGCTAGCAGTTAGCAGCACCACAGCTGCATCGGGGGACAGATACACACCCGATGAAACACAATGTCCCTCACACAGAGTTAAATAAACCTAAATGCGTCCGTGTGAAGAGCCACGTGTTCCCGCTAATTGTCAGGGACACGACCCATTGTTTTTGTGAGCCATATCGACCAAGCTTGGCATTAGCATCGGCTAGCGTTAGCTCAACGCCGCCAGTCGGGCAGCGCTGTGCCCGTGCGCACTCACCAGGATGAGTAGCCCTGCTCCGCCATATCGCCGAAAACAGTGGGTTCTGCGACGGTGGCTAACGCAGATTCAGGTCCCGGTGACAACCCGTTGGGACCTCGGCGAGCTCGTTGTGCTTCTCCTCCACAGTCCG